>JALIZH010015712.1:0-44569 GCA_030522465.1 Rhipicephalus appendiculatus
CCTGGAACGAGGAGGGTACTGACGGCGGCGTGTTGCCTGTACATAGGCTATGGAGCCGTCATTAAACTTTCAGCGACAGTAGCCACTGCAACAAGAGGATAACCTACGTCTAAAAGACGCGAAACCTGTGAGCTAAAGAGTCACTCATTTTGTGCTGAAGTTCAATTTTTGTTGCGGCTTTCTGCAACCATTGACGGGACATGCCAGGAGGCATCATTATTGTTTCATGGCACATACAGTGGAAAACAGACCCATGTTAGCGAATTACTGGTGGGCAACGGCCTGGATCAAGGAGACAGCAGGCGCCGGTGTATCGGTCAACGTTGGTTTGTTGGCAGCCGGGCGAACGGCCTCGAGGTCGCGTCAGACGATGCGCGTAACATCTTCAGGTGTGGACGAGTGACAAGGGGTTCCATCGCAAGATGACGTTGCAGCGGTGTTGGGGACACGATGGAACTGGTGCGGAATCCGTTGACTCTTTGCTTGCTCCAGGTGGCGACACTCCTTAAAGGGGCCATGACATGGTCACCCAACAATTTGCGGTTTTTGGCGAAAAACGAAGGTAGAGGGTCAAATATGCTTGTACACGTGTGAAAACTGGACTGTAAAATACTATTTCAGTCCAAAATAAGCTGGGGAAGTCGTCGGCTGTAAACTCCGCCCACCGCCGGCGACCGCCGTTTTGCCATGGCGTGCGTGACGTCACTAACTGCGAGGAGCAGTGACGTCGTCTGCTACGTTCCACACGCGGTCAGTGTGTTCACTGCGAGTGTTGTTGTGTTGCTGTTTCAACCGCTGCAAGTAATTTAGTTCTAGAGGCAAGTTGAGAAAAGCAGAAATAGCTCGTTTGCACGCGCAGCTGAACATGGAACACGGAATGCAGACTGTGCAGACGCTCGCACAGCAAGCTACTCGTTACGTCATGGCTAGCGAGCGTGCCAGTGTTGCCCGACTTTCAGGCCGCTCGGTCGTTTTTTAAAAAAAAATTCAATTATAAACTAACGACACGACCAAATGCGCTAAAATTTCGCCAGCTTGTCTGTGAACGTACAAGGATCAACCTACATAACACAGATTATGGTCGAAAATTGGGTGTCATGGCCCCTTTAATTACGGCGTCGATGGTCGTGACGTTGGTAAGGACGAGCAGATTGAACGCATCGCCTGTGATACCCTTTAAAATGTGCGAGATCGTGTCAGCCTCAGACATGCTGTAGTCGGTCTTTTGACACAAGGCTCACACGTCTTGATTATGGGTCAAGTAAGGCTTGGTTCACGTCTGGTTACGCACGGCCAGTTGTTTCCGGGCAGCAAGCTGTTGTCTAAATGGGTTGCCGAAGAGGTCGCGGAGCTGTTTGAACATCTCCCAGCTTATAACTTCCTGCTCGTGGGTCTCAAACCAGACGCGAGGAGTTTTGTCGAGGTAGAATACGGAGTTTGTCTACATAACGGCTGGATTCCAGCCATATTGCTTGATTATGCGCTCGTACATGCTGAGCCAGTTGTCCACATCGATGTTTTTCTCCCCAGAAAAGGTACCGGGATCACGGGGTTTGGTTATGGCGACATACTAGGTTGTTGTCGGTGATGTTGCCTGACGTAGTTGGCGAAGGCGCGTCTTCACCAAGGAGCCATCGGTAGTAGATTTCAGGAGGCGTCCACTGCGGAGCTCCGTCGTCAAAGAAAAGTACCCCGCACCTCCACCAAAGCACACTGAGTCAGCGGCAAGGCACAGCACAGATCACACACGAACGTCAACTTCATCACCTTCTCCCTAGACGCCTTTCAGGGTATATTCCACTATACGATGTTAACGTTGGTGAAAACCGCGCAACAGTATACTGTGCGGAAAGTGCCCTTCTCGTACATTCGCAGAATATTTTTGCAAACGGCGAGTTCATATTATGGCTCATTCATTCAGGCTGTTATTATATAAACGCTGCTATTTATGTGATACGCGTTTCATGGAAATGCAGTTTTCTAGAAAATTTGCTTAAAGCACCTTTTGTATCATTGCCCTCGCCTTCCCCAAAAGCTTGGTGTGAGGCTGTTAATAGTAAGATAGTACTAAGCAACGGCTGATTTAATAAAATAATAAATGCGGAGCACTTTCAGGCCCCGGCCTGTCGTATGCTGTCGTCGCCTCATGTCGCATGGCGTATCGCAGGCAAAATCCACGTGTAGCATAGCCTTCTATAGCATAGTCATGAATAGCAAGTGGGCGGGAAACGCTGAGAACGAGCAAAGTGACGCTGAGAACGAGCAAAAAAAATTCCCCATCTCCCGCTAAAGGGAACCATGTGTGGATGCGAAGCAGCGGGGAGATAATTAGCTTGAGCGGGAGGAACGTCGCCGCTCTCGTTTTACGGCAGCGGTCCGGGCGCTCATCGCGGCGCTGCACAGGAGAGAGAATGAGGCGCGCGCGCTCCGTCATTTTCATACCGCGGAACTACCGTGGCGCCCCCAGCGGAGTATGCAGCTGTCACACCACCTGTCGTGCGCGCCGCTCCGTAGAGGATTCCCTAGAGGAGAGGACGGGGGGGGGGGCGTAGAAGAGGAGAGAGGGGGGGGAGTGGACGTGCATGCGCTGTGGGGGGTGTGGGACGCGGGCGCCGCTCCGTAGAGTGGATGATTCCTATAGTAGAGAAAGGGGGTGAGCGTAGGACAGGATAGGGGGGAGGGGACGCGCATGCGCTGTGGGGGGGTGTGGGACGCGGGGGCCGCTCCGTAGAGTAGAGGATTCCTAGAGGAGAGAAATAGGGTGAGCGTAGGAGAGAGAGGGGGGAGGGGACGCGCATGCGCTGTGGTGGTGTGGGACGCGGGAAGGAGGGACGGACTAAGTCCCCCTCCAAACACATGCAAGCAAGATCAAGGAATGGGGTCAACATGGGCGACAGACACCACCTGCCTAGCCATTGCTAAGCAGCCTCTCTGTGCTCTTGGCCATGACTCTGATGACTGTGGTAGTGGTTGACGGCCTTCATATTACTACAGTGTTCTGGTTCGTATAATGGGTGCTTCCCTACTTCATGAAAGTGGCCGGACGCGGGACGCGGGAGGGACGGACATAGCCCCGAGCATAAGATGCTTTGCATCTAAAAGGAAGGACGGGATGGGGGAGTAGGATGGGAATAAGCTGTCATTGTATGCTTTCATCTTATGCCACCGTTTGGCGTCACACACGCAAAACTATGTATATAGCATAGCCATGTATAGGAAAAGGGGCGGGAATGGGAAGTGAGGGCGAAGAGGATGGGAAAAGTAAGGGAGAGGGTAAAGCATAGCATTGGCTATGCAGGGGCGTAGCCAGAAATTTTTTTCGGGGGGGGGGGGCACCCCCTTGATTTCCGGAGGGGCACCTCCTTAAAATGGCCATTTTTGGCTCTGTATGCCACGGCGAAAAAATATTTTTTTTTTGGGGGGGGGGGGGGGGGGGGGAGGGGCACGGGCCCGGTGTGCCACCCCTGGCTACGCCACTATTGCATTGTATGGCGTTAGGCAGGCCAAACCATGTAGAGCATAGCCATGCATAGCAAGTGGGGTGATTGCACTGAGGGTGGGGATGCAAAGGGGAAAGGGAGAGGGTAAAGCATAGCATAGCCGTGAATGGCGTTAAGCAGGCAAAACCATGTAGAGCATAGCCATGCATATCAAGGGGGGGGGGGGGGGATTCAACTGAGGGTGAGGAGGAGTGATGTCATGGTGAGAATAGAATGGACGAAGGGAGAGAATAAAGCATAGCATAGTCGTGCATGGTCGTCAGGAAGGCAAAACTATGTGTAGCACAGCCGCGTATACCAATGGATGATAAAGGGAAGTGAGGATGAGGAAGAGAGAAAGGAGGAGGGTAGAGTTCAAAGCATAACATTGCCATGTGTAGCATTAGGTAGGCCAGAATCATATATAGCACAGCCACCTAAAGAATAGCCATGTAAGGGGCGGGAAGGGGCAGGAAAGGGGAAGGAAATGAGGAAGGGTAAAGCATAGCACAGCCATGCATGGCGTTAGACAGGCAAAACCATGTAGAGCATCAAAATTCTGTCATCGCATGTCGTCGCTTGGTGTCACGCAGGCAAAGCCATGTATAGCATAGCCAATTAGAGAAAGGGGGCGGGAAAGGGAAGAGAGGGTGAGGGTAGAGCATAATATAGCCATGTATACTAGTGTATAGAAATCGCACGAACAGTGAAATGTAAACGAGAAGAAGAGATGCGAGAAAGAGAGGAGGAGGGAAAGGAGGGGCGAGAGGGTGCCACTGCACCACCGATGAAAGTTTCCTTACATGCCATTGAGGCCCAGCAGACGGCGCGGCTTGAACGCCAGGGCTCGCTTGCCCATGAACGGGAGCGTCGCTGAAGGAACACAGATTTTTCAGCGACAATCACTGGCTGCGTTCGTCCTGTTGTAGTGGAGCAGATGCACCAACGGGTATGCGCCTGTGAAAGAGGACGAGAAAAGACCCACGCTGTGATCACGCGAGAGCCTGTGACGTCTTTGCCAACAGGCTCTCGCGCGATCACAGCGTGGGTCTTTTCTCGTCCTCTTTCACAGGCGCATACCCGTTGGTGCATCTGCTTCACTACATTGTCTACTTCCACTCCAGTATCTCGTCTGAAACGCAGTTTCAGTTCACTAAATACTATCTTACGAAGTAGGTCCCTAACACACGCTCCTTGAGTTCGTCGCTGAAGGACAGGCGAATCACTGCTCCGTACTTCCCTCAGATTTCACGTTGAGTGCAACTCTGCATAACTCTTTTTTTTTTTGTTACCGTGAAGAACCTAGTAGTTGACTCGACGAGGGTGTAGAGTGGCCGTGAATTGAGAACCACGTCCTCGTGCTCAGGAGGAGGATTCCCAGCCAATGTGCACGAAATTCGCACAGGTTTCTCGGGCATCTCATATCACTGACCAAAAAACCCGTTTTTTCAGAAGCGACCAGAGCACGACCGGTATCGTTGTATGGGCCGTTATCACTTTCTGTGCACAAACTCGCATTCGAAGAACGAACAGCTTGACTGTACTCACAGACGCAGGGAGATCAATGTGCTCAATGCACTCGAAGTGCAAAGCTTTGAAGAGATCTTTCATGCGGCGGACATCGTGCTCCGATCCTTCGCGCTTGGGAGCTAAACCTCCGAAGTCGTAGTTGTTGAAGATGAGGCACTTGCCCCTCGATGAGCGACGCATGGGGTATATCTGCATCAGCGTAAATTACGGCGAAAAAGACGAGAGCTTGTTAATTTAGCGACACAATAGACCTTTTTCATAATTGTAAAGCTAGCTTTCCTGCTTTGCAGGTTGCCCTACTAATGGCGGCTAGTCACTTTGTGTGAACAGCGTATTCAAGCGCAGCTTGCTCGTACTATGAAGTGGAAAATGTACGCTCGGCTCTCTTGATATAAACATGCATATTAGACAGGCCCCAACACGTGCGACTGGGACCTTTTCTGCATTGGAAGCAAGACAGTTGCCGCCATTTGTAGGGCGAAAGTGCAACACAAGGAAGCGCACTTGCTGGATTAGGAAAATGGTATAGTGCATATCAAGCGGATGAAACTGCAACGGTTCCAGCCAGAGTCCTCGTTTTCATTTCAGTAGTTTATTGAATCATAATCTGTCAGTCATGGAATAAGGAAACGTCAGAGGGAACCGAGAAAGAGCATATAATGTGAGCTATAGATGAACTAATTCAGCCAGCTTTCGTGATGTATTGACCTGGGTCAGTCAATGATTCTTCACTCAAATCGAATACAGATCCAATCAAATCATATATCTGAGCTATTCAGAATATTTTATAAATGTTGAACAGCGGCTTTAGTGTTAGTATAAATTGATATTTGCAGTTTTCACTGCAGATTTGATTGAAAAATTTAATAAAAGTGAAGTAAACTTGGAAAGCACAAGTTAAGGCGCGATCTACTATAGAAATTTTCGTGTTTTAGCGTCATTTTAATTAGCCATCAGTCACTTAGTTGCAAAATTCTTTTCCTTCTTATTAAGGCAGACTTTGAAGATGAACGTTTGTGAAACGACGATGTCAGCTGGCAAATCATCCACCTCACTAATTCAGAATCGGTGGCGCGCGGTGGCACTTGAAAATATTCTTCACGTGAAAGCTAAGCTCACACAGCAAACCTGTTGAGCTCTTATAGCGCATCGTGCTTTGAACATCATGATCGACAAACTAGCCGAATCATGCTTCTTCCTAAGCCAAAATCGAGACATATGGCTCATGTTTCAACTAAGAAAACATTAGGAATGGTAGTGAACCTTTGTTACTTCACATGGCTACCTTGCGCACAACAACAATTATATTTGTCAGTGGTTGTTCGAATGGGAAACTGAGGGTGAAACTCTAAAAAGGGAGGATATAGTTTCGTTTCCACAACAGACATTCTGAAAGGAACATCTCAGACGCACATTTCGTTACCTTTAGAGGTCGGGATGTTCCCACCCCTTCCATTTCGAATTAGCTGAAGGAGCATGCTTGAAATTAAAGGTTGCGCGAAAAAAAATGACACGTTCACACACAGAAAAAAAGACACGTTCAGTAGAAGTGGAAGTATGGAACGCACAGTTGGTCCTTGAAGCTTTTTGCTATATGGCAGAAGGTATCAGCGTGTGTTAGTGATCCTTCTATCGGCCTGTACAGTGGAGAGAGGTGGTTTCTGGTTGCGCATGTGTAACTCTCATATCTTTCTTGGCGTATGCACACGTGATCTTGATGTTTCTATTTCCTAAGCAGTGTGAGTTGGCGCTTGTCCCTGTGCCCTCGCTTGTGAACGTGTCTTTTTCGCGCTACCTTTTAATTTCAAGCATGTCGAACACACTAGGCCAAGAACGAGTTTTACTGAAGGAGCATACTTATTTTCACTAGGTATTATGACTCTGAAACCTATTGGCCGAAATTGACAAGGCTATCAAAATGTTTTAGGGATGTTATGCCAACCGCGTTGACGCCGGGTGCACACGTTGGGCTGTTCGCCTAGAATTCATGCGTCCAACGATTTACTCCCGACATTACCGCATGAACAAATGAATAATTTGACGCTGAAATGCCGCACGATGACACCAAATGTGGCAAGTCTTCCATCAATGGAACCACAAAGATTGATTGTGTTGCAGTTCTCAAAAAAAAAAAAAAAACGCTTTTGCCAGGCGCTGCAGGAAACGCCGATCTGATCTGCAGCTGCCTCCATTAATATTAAAGCCTTTGTCTGCGCTATCGTTATCCAACCTGTTTTTCTCTCATTCCTGTTTTTTCTCTCAACTTTCTCTCATTCAAATGATCATAGGAGCTTTTCTGGCATGTTTTCCCCCCAGAGTTATGACATCGATAGTGAAACTTTTCACACAGATATCAAAAGAAAATGAAGATGTGAAGCTGGACGCTATCAGGAAAAATGCCGTTATGATACAAGGCCCAATAACACACAAAGTGTCCTTACACGAGCTCCACTTTTGAACTCCGTGGCTGGAACTACATGCAACTCGCACTCGCTGCCGTCACCTACTGTCGTATGACCTGCAGGGAGAAAGAAACGTCTCACAGAACAGTAAGAAAGGAGCTTGATTGGAGGCCTAATATGTTGAAGCAGCTCCTATATTATGAATATGTCGTGGTACTACCGAAATAAGAGACGGGGATGGGAACAAGAAGCACGGGACTACGCTAGTCCCGTGTTTCAGAGGCAGCTGTCTCTGGTCAAACTGGACGATCCGTATTTGATACGGAACTCGGGGCACGTCATTGATTTTTTATCCGTGCAGCCAGGGTTGGGGACGCAGCTTGTTGGTTTTTCCGTGGACGCAGTAGAACTATATAATTCGATTACAAAAGTGCTTTGTTTTGCGCTGTCAGAGACATCATTGATTGTTTTGGTCCAGTTGATTTAATGAACGCAGCTGGTGTATATGTTGAAAACTTTTTTAGAAATGCTTTGGTTTTATCTATTATCTACAGTGCACTCTTTAAACAATGACACAGTAGTACAAAAAAGAAAGCGTGTGCTAGTACCATGATATATAATTCTCGATACCAATTAGTCCAACTTTCCGCTTTAAATATCCTAAATTGTGAATATTATCATGGCGTCATATTAGCAACAGGTGTTCGGGCACTGTTGCGTATCAGAGCTGCTTGGTTCGCATGCATATACAAACCTGCATCCACGTCTCGAATCTAGGGGTGAACTGGTTTGTCTAACCTTGAAGTCATACATCAAAACCTGCCTTTAGGACCGATCGACATCTTGACCGCACAAAAAAGACGAGGACGGAGGGAGGTACGATGATACTTCTTCTGTACCTTGAGGACGACGCGAAAAAACGAAGGCACGCCGAGCGTAGGCGCACCAAGCGGAAGTGAATTATCCCCTACCTGTCGATGTTCCTATAGTCGCGGGCAACTTTTCTTGGCAATGAAAGGAAAGCTACGGGGGGCGGAGCGACTGCACATGTACTCCTCCGCGAAGTAGTCTGGTGCGGCTCACGTTTCGAATGACGGCCGTTTTCGAATGATAACAATGCATACCATTTGCTTCGTTTCCTGAAACAGCCATTTGTGAGTAAAAATTCGTCACAAGCTCCTTCGGCGAGTCGTCAAAATAGCTGGCGGGCGACGAGCGTTCACCTGAAGACGAAGACGCCATTTTGACTGTGAGGTGCTCATAAAACGCGCGACGTTTTCACATGTGCAAAAACGCGAAATGACACAGCATAAATTAAAACAAATATGAGTATTTCCTTGGTGCGTACTGCGTCTCCTCATAAACAGCATCCGGTAGAAAATAAAGTAACGTTGTTATTTATCATTTTCACGCGAAAAACACGGAAGCAAATTGGGACTATATTCTTCATCGGTGGCACACGCCCAGTTTGGCTCCGTAGCCCTCCCTTCATTGCCAAGAAAAGTTGTCCGCGAGTATGGTAACAAA
Organism: Rhipicephalus appendiculatus; assembly: GCA_030522465.1. NCBI lineage: Eukaryota > Metazoa > Arthropoda > Arachnida > Ixodida > Ixodidae > Rhipicephalus > Rhipicephalus appendiculatus. The sequence goes on from JALIZH010015712.1 coordinate 8,939, forward strand.
TGGATTATCACTGCACTGAACTCATCAAGTTAGGACTGCATCATGGTGTAAGATATATACACCGTGAGGACACTCGCGAGACGCGATCGACCAGACAAAGTAACAACGCCGAGCTCCCGTCGGACCGCTGACGGCAGCGGATACCTATCGGCGGAATGACGCAACTTCAATACAAAAACGCGTCTCCGTAGCAACTGGCGCTTCGCGGGAAGTCTGAATTTCCTAGACAGCGAACGCGGCTATGACACGCCGGCAAGTTGGAAACGCATACCGCGTCTTTCGCGGGCGAAAAAATTGGCCGCGTATCTGCGTGCTTCGCTGCAAATGTCGTCGAAAGACGATAGTCTTGTGCCGACCGTACTGCATGAGTACCACAATTTAATAGCTGGGCTAGCCGCTGGGCTCGTTTTTCGGACGTTTCCCGAAAGGGCACGCTTAGACGGACGCCGGCGTTTCTCCGCTGAAATTTGGTCGTAGGTCTTTTCTCTGCGTTCTCTGATCATGTCTTGTAGAGTGGGTCGTATTTCATCAAGTGGACATATATGTTTTGCCTTGCCTGCGACAGCCCTCTTCTACCGTTGAATCAGCCGCATCCGGCTGGCATTGATAAAACAGAAGGGGACGCCACCTGCAGCGTTATCGAGGAACATCGGCTTGTGTTGAACTATGCTGCTGCCAGGTGGCAGCACCACAGCGTCAAGTTAAAGCACTGGGCGGAGACTTATTTTATACACAGCGGCGCGTTTTCAGCGCCGCGTAATATAGGATCTTTATAATTACGTATCTATGATTTTGTTTTGGAACACTGTGAATAGTACTAAGGTATTGATGTTGTGCCTCATATATGCGTAATATTTGATTTTTAATTGCCCACGCTCACCCGTATGAACACATGCTTATCGGTCAAGATTGGAGGTCGGGTTAAACTATGGCCTTAGCTAGCTGAATGGTGCGACGTGCCGACAAACAGATAAACAGACAGACCGAAATTTCTCCGGTTGGGTATCCCAAGAAAGACTATCGTCTTTAAAAGCACGACATGCGGTGGACGCCGGCGTTGCCGCCGACCACGTCGGTTGCTATAGCAACAGTGCGTAAAGCATTTCCTGTCTTTTGTCTTCCCGCCCACAGATACCCGCTGCCGTCAGCGCATCAACGTAAGCGCGCCGTTGTTACTTTATCTGGTCGATCGCGCCTTGCATGCAATCCGAGAAGTGTCCCCACCTAAAGTGTGTATATCTTACTCCGTGGACTGCATGCACAACGGATCCGCTGGCTACACGATAGCAATAGTATTTGCCGCTTTCCTACTGCACTTGCCCTCAATGCTGAGTACAGTATCATAGTGGAAAGTCTTATGACCTTTCGGAGAAAAGTTGGTGGCGACTCTCGCCAACCTCAACAGAATTTAGAGTGTTTCCACCTCACAACCTAGTAAGATCATAGTTCAAATATTTTGGTTCTATGAGAACACAACACGTTCCTACAGAGAACTACTTCCCAGCAGCATAACTGACGCTATTGATGACATAGTAAAGGACGTCATTGAAGGAGCTCTGTAAAACTTTTCCAAGTAATCATCTAATGGCTTCATTAAAGGAGTTTTTTTTGCGTCAAGAATCGAATCCTTAGATTCCGTCGAGTACGACAGAGTTAGAGATTTATCGCACGATGTAATTGCTTTCTCTCTTCTCTTGTCCCGACGAGCGCGCTGGGAGGCCAAGCAGGGAGGGATGGCACGGGTTAAGAAGTTGCATCACGCGGGGGAGTGATGACCTTGGGCGATTTTTCTCTCTTTAAGAGCGAAGCTTTCAGAGCTCGAGGCAAAACGTTCCACCACCCGCAAAAAACACCCCGCGCCGTTCACCTAGTAATAACCACGCCACAGTTGCGAATTCGCATGGGTTCGCAGCTGCCGAGCATGTGCCGAGGGGCAGCCACTGCCAAGCCATGCCCACCGATGGAGACAGTCCACGTAGCCGCCGCGCCGCGCGAGGCCGAGTAAGAGTGAAATAAAGCCCACGCTTCTACCGCGGGTGCTCCAACCAGGTTTTGCTACCGGCGCTGAAGTTTGGACATTCTTGCATAGTTTGTGACATTCTGTGGTTCGACTCTACTTTGTATACACCAAGGAAAGACTAAGCATCAGCCAAGAAGGCCATGTTGAGCCCCTCAGATCTACCGGCTTCGCTGTTTCCTTAAACAAGGGTCATGAACCACCGCTCGCGCTTGGCGTGAAAAACACCTTGGAATGAGTCGGGACGGCTCCCAGGGAATACATAGCCGAAAGAATTTTTCAAAAAGCTAAAGTAGGACCGGAGATATAGCGATTTCTATATTTGCCTGACACATTCCCCCCTCAACTCGCTTCATTCCGAAAGAGAGAGCAGCACCATCCGAAGTGCCCCGCCCAGTGCAATTACGTCACCTCGCTTCAATGTTGTGTGGTTTCCCTAAGAGACAGTAGGATTGGGCGTGTTGGTACGACATGATAAAGAGTGCTTAACAGCGCAAACGACAGGAGGGGATAGAAGAAGATAGTACGTCGGCCAAACAGGTCCGTTGTTTAAATGAGAGGCTGAAGGAACGTCTGTACAATGTTCGACCGGTACAAACGAAGGGTGGCTGTCTACTCATTGCAGCACCTGTGGGTGCAGGCCAAAGTTTGCAGATTGCACTATTGTCGCAAAGTGCAGGGATCGCACCACACGCGAAATCATCGAGGCAGAAAAGATTTGTTCATTAAAAGATGATTGTGTTAGCACCCGTTTGTCGCGCTCACCGATAAAGAAAAGTTGTTCCTTTGCTCGGCGTTGTGATGTACTTGTGCAATATCATTTTGTTTCGCGCATGCCTGGTGGAAGTGGTGACTGTATAAAAGCGAAGATTTTCGCAAGAAATAAATTGTTGGCAGTTCAGCGCTCTGTCTCTTCTCTTCTATCCCCTCCTGTCGTTTGCGCTGTTAAGCACTCTTTACCATGGTTTCCTTTGCGCTTAACTTGACGGTGCTAACGGCTGCTGCTGGCAACTCATAGTTGTGCTCGTCTGCCAATCGCTGCGCGCTCCGGCGTGATGTATCGCGTCTGCGGGGTCTAGGAGCTGAAGCGATAGTCGCATTGACACTGTCGTCTAATCCACAGTGTTTCCCTTAGTTGCACGCCAACTGGCTCGGAAGTGCGTATGCTTACGTGCTGCGTGTGCGGCTTGTTTTCGATAGTGCGCGTACGTCAGCAGCACGCGTAACAGCGCGCCGATGGATCCCGCTTTGAGCACGGATTGAACGCAGGACACAGGCAATAGGCTTCGACTGTTATAGTGAACCACCCCTAAGGTCTACAATTCGGGAAACGACGGCTACCACTCACCGTGGGAAACAGAGGTGTGTGGTACACTGCAAACGCAAACTATCCTAATTGGGCGTTTTAAGGGCTGCAATACTTTAATATACTACCTCCATCTGGTTCATACTCCCTTAAGGTATAATGAGGTGGGTGTAATAAGTATCTGCGTCCGCAATTTTACTTTGTTAAGAAATTATGTGGATAAAAGGTAGGAGAAAGATTCTGAATTCATGATCTCACGTCATTCATCACGAACGAGACAAACAAAAACTCCCATTTCACCTCCTTTGTCTCTGTCATGTATTCTTTGTATTTGTTTTCGGAGCTCTCTGTAATTACTTCAGGGCTGGCGGGCATGCAGGCAGCTGTGCAGGGGAAAGAGGTGTATTGTCATAAGAAAGCAGGAGTTTCTCAGAATGCCTAATAAATTCATGAACGTGCTAATCAATGATTTCTTCGTCTCATTGACTGATATACATTGTCGTACGGAATGCTGCAGAGGGCACACTTTGGACCGTTGGGCTCGGGTTCACGCAGCACTTCGACAACAAAATGACTTCGCTTATGTCGTTTTTCCGTTAAATGAAAATTATACTAAAAGGAAAAAGAATGCAAGCCCTCGATGTGGCCGATTGGCACGGCATATGCACACTTAGTATACGCTTTTGGATAACGGACTGTCTAGAGGTGGCGTGCCTCAAGCCCTCAACGCATGGAGTAAAATCCGGTGTGGCCAAACCTCGACGCAAAAAAAAAAAAAAAAAAAGAGGTAAACGTGGTTCTTTTCAAGCGGCTGCTGCAAACCGGAGGAAGCGAGGAAAAACTGCCTTTAGAAAGCAAAAAGAACGAAAGAATCGCGAGAAGGGAATCGTTGAATACTACCGCAGGCTAGTCCCAGCGCCGCGCAGGATTGCCGAAGCGAAGCCGTCATGAGATTACCTTGGCCTTGTGTGCGCGTTTTCTGTCTGCAAGCCTTACTGTGTTCTCACCGCTGGACGCGAAATGCGTGGTTTGACGACAGTGCAACATGCCGCACTGCGAGTGCGATGGTGTGGCAATGACCTGGTGACTCAAGCGAGCCTATCCCTGTATATGTTAGCAAGCAGGTGATGGGCATGCTGCGTTCACGGCACCATCAGTAACACAAGTGGTAAGTAATACACATGTTTCCTCTATTTGCGCGTCCTTATCGTTGCTCGGGTAGCTGTCGATGTCGTTCTCCCATTGCATCGCGTGAAAAGTGCCATGAAAAAAAAAGAAAGGAAAGTCATTAAGCTCACAGAGCGAGAGAACAGATGTTTGGGCTAGTTGGTTTGTTGCGTTCATTGAAGCCATAGCGCTGAAAAGACAGGGACCACAGAAAGAGGAAGTCCCGTCCTCTTTCTGTGGTCCCTGTCTTTTCAGCGCTATGGCTTCAATGAACTCACAGAGCGACTATGTATGATGCGTCTTGAGACACTCCTGTGAATACAGCCCATGCTTCGCACGGCCAGCCAATCAATGCGCTAGGGCACCTTGAAAAATATGTTTGTATGAGATAATTTCATTGCTTGGGATAAAGCTTAAATGAAGCAGAGTGCTACAGAGAGTACACACGTAAGCAATAAAAAGGTCGCTGTTATCGCGCTGTCGCGTAATGAAATGTGCGTTGAGGCCAAATTTGTTTCCTGATTATTATCTTTTCATGCTTCATTTACTTGTTTTGATGCTCCATCTCGATGTCAATTTGTGTGCGTTAACATGTGACATAATCGTCACATAATTATGGCCATATGATGAGACATAATTATGGTCATATGATGCGACAGACATCTGCTAAGTGACAGTGTGTTTTGTGAAGCACACGTATTTTATGGTATTGTCACTTCATTAGTCACATATCAGCACTTGAACTTGCCAGTAAAACATGTGCATATTTATAGCCTTTAGGAGATGTCTCTGTTGTGCAAGGCTATTTTAATTGCCTTGATATAACTCAGTTAAATCTGTTGAACAACGTTGTTGTATCACCTTGTTTCTGCTGTTTCGCTATTTTGTTTTGGATTATGTTGCCTAGTGTTCACGATCTGTACATAGTATTATCACTGTTGAAGAAATTTCTGACAAGGTAAAAGCGCTGGTATTGTGTCCAGGTCTCCTTTTGTTCTCATTACAAGTACGCTGCTAATTTTTGCCATGAATCAATACCAAGTCGCCCAATTTTCAGTCCTAAACAGAGCAGCTGTGCTTGATCAAGAAGCTAGTGTCCAACGTGCTTAATTACAAAATGAACCTTAATAGCAATCACACCCCTTTACACTACAATGCTAACTTAACTGACATCGAAAACTACCCAAATGGTTGTACACAGGACAAGAGTAACACTTCTGCGGTTGTTTCGCATTTTTTTACCTTGCATTTGTCGCCCTCTGTACTTTAACTGAAAAGTTCACAAGGAACTACTTAGCAGTCTCAATTTTGCACTTGTTTCCTGTTTCGGCAATAGTTAAGTGTGAGTCTTTGGCCAGAAATTCATTTTTATGGATACAGAAAACTTAATGGACTTCTTTTATGTATCATTTTCTGGAAGAAATTTCTGGCAAAGCAGCAAGAGTTGCTCGCCCACCTCCTTGTGTACGAGACAGTGTATTGTGGGAACACTCCGCTGTGCCTTACTGTACACTAACTCGAACATTTCGTACACCGTTACAGTATTTGGGCAAATACTGGGATTGATGCCGAATGTTATGCATGATACTGTGTGCAGCCTTTTCCAGTAGCGTGTGCATTTGAAAATTTGGCATTGTTCAAAATGACACTGAGTGGTACCGGCTTTATTCAGCAAACGGCGAGTAATCAAGAACATACACCAGTGCCATCTGGCGGATCGTCGACTTCGATATTCGTCGAGTGCTGTCTATCACTTTGGCGGCAGCAGCGTCTTATGATGACTTTTGCGAAGATCTCGATAATATTCTGCAGTCTTTTTTGAATGAGAATGCTGCTGTGACAATAATGGGGCACTTAAACGTTGATCTTTCAAATGTAAGCTCTCCAACTCGCTACGAGCATGTAAGATGTCTTACAAGCGATGGATTTTCTTCTCTTGTTGATAGTCCCACACGAGTCACCGATCATATCAGCCTAGAACAATAGCCATGAGCTCAGCTTCAAAAACAGGAGTAAAATCTGGCAGCCTCATTGAAAATGATCAGCCAAGCGAATCGGAGGCAATTCCTACACTTGCCTTTTCATTATTCACAGAAGCATCCGTGGCTATTATGTTGTTTTTTTTCTGCATGTAGCAGGTAATCTTTTAATCTGTTCAAAAATCTGAGAGATTGGAACTTAGACTTTTGGGGGGAAGATTTCTTCATATTCTATCGTAATATTGTGATCTGAGCCATTAGTTTCAATTACCGTTCCTATGTCCTCCTTAATGCTGTCCAGTTTCTATTGAACAAAAATAATCTGGGGTGTATGAATTCGTGGCTAATAAGACAGAAAGAAGGAGTCGGGGTCACTGATAAAGGGGTACTCGGGTCTTCTAGCCGGTAAAATGTAAAATTTTAAAGAAGTTTGTACCGTTAGGATGCGGATTCGACAAAGAACTGGTGGCAGGCGCGCTTCCTGATACATTATATTAGTAGCCACAAACCTGGGGGAGTCCCAGACATATTCGCAGCACTTCTCGCTCCAACAGAACTAAAGGTCTTGTTTTATAACCAGCGCCATCCGAAAGTAATATGCACCCAAATCCCAATATTGGGCGCAAGTATAGGCCTTCTTGATTTTCGCACATGTTACACACCCATTGGTGGGGACTGACCGAGTTGAAGGTGAATTCTTCCCATACTTTCTGCATTTTGTAAATTTACAAGCAGAGGCACAACGTAACACGATTGATGACTTGGTACATCAGCGACGCTCTGAACGAGCACTAAAACTGCCAACATTTCTCACCGTTGCTGCGTTAGCTCGATACATGGGATGTGCAGTACCCATTCCCATCGTTACGGCCACTACTCATCCGTGGCACCGCATACAGCTGACGGATAACAAGCCACTTGGCCGTCTTCATCGCCCGATTCCTCGCCAGGCCGAAATACCGCCTTGAGAATTACGCGCGTGAAAGGGCTCTGAAAAAATGAATGCAGTTCTGCCAGTATCTAGAAAAAGCGAATTGACAGGTTACCTTTCACTGAAATAAATGCTCGAAAAGAAACATTGTCATTATGTGTTTTCTTAAAAAAAAAAGAAACAATTGTAAGGTGAGTTATTTAGTCTTCTAGACATTACAAGCAATCCTCTCCAGACTATGTTTTAAAAATCGGTCGACAGCACATTGCCTTACTGCCGATGATTTAAGTTTTACTGTACTAGAAGTCTAATTTATGGCTGTTAATGCTGTTTCTGAGAACATGCTGTCTGGTGTAATTATGAAAAAAAGTCAGTTTCGCCGCAAGGCTTTAGCAATGAATGCGATAGTAAAAAATTGGACTGTCACACGAAGAGCGACAAGCAGCTCGATACATGTAGCGCGCCGCTGAAGTACAAAGACGGACGCTCGACAACAACATGCAGGTATACACAGGACAAGCGTGAACTAACAATTGTCACAGTTGTTACATCTTTGTGTTTGAGCAACGCGCTGCAAGTATCGACAATGCAGAACCCGACGCTCTTAGATATTTGTTTTATTGCGATAGCAATTATATGGACACTCTCGGCTGCTTTTCGCCGTTGGCGTCATGCCCCGTATATGTATGTGTATATATATATATATATATATATATATATATATATATATATATATATATATATATATATATATATATATATATATATATATATTCACAGGAAAGTTCAGTGGGTTCGGTCTGTGTAAGAAAAAAACGGGTGCACGTACGAGAAAGCAATACTTTTATGCCTTACGTTTCGGCCGTGGCACGGCCGAAACCTTCTCCAGGCGAAGGCCGTGCCACGGCCGAAACGTAAGGCATAAAAGTATTGCTTTCTCGTACGTGCACCCGTTTTTTTCTTATATATATATATATATATATATATATATATATATATATATATATATATATATATATATATATATGTATATATATATATATATATATATATATAAAAGCCACGAAGAAAAATATTTTCCGACGCGCGGAATTGAACGGGCGACCTCTCGCTCCGCAACGCGCGGTGCTAACCGCTAGGACACAAAAACGGATGTTCATCATTACTTCGCACCGGAACTTCATTCGGACAAGTGTAAATTTTGTAATAACAGGGCGGACTTGAGCCATGCTATGGGCGTGCCCGAAGGCCCCCATGAGAGGCGAATTCCCAGACGGGCGTGGATGGAAAGCCGCGCTCCTCAGCTCCGAGTCACAAGTACAAGCCCGCTTAATGCGGCAGGCCGAGACGCCGCCAGGGCCCACGGGATCATGGCCGTCGTCTAGGTTGGGTCCCCCCCTCCTCTGAACGGGGGAGGGGGGATCTTTCTGCCAACTGAATAAAGTTTGTTCATCATCATCATCAGCATTCTAACGGCGAGCTATTTATATACATTATTCACCGTTGGCGGTACACCGATCTCGGGGGAATTATCAACGTGTTCTCTGCCTTACCAGCGAACCAGCGAAATGGCTCGAAGTGCGGGCTGGGCGCCACTCGTTGCGATACATTGGCTCCTTGCCTGCCCTTTGCCCTCGCAAAGTAGTCGCCCGTGCCCGCGCGCGTTTATCTTGGGATGGGGCATGGGGGGCGATTTTATGTCGCGTGCTTTCGCCGGAAAGATTGCGTTTAGGTTACAGAGCGCACAAAGGTCACTTCGCTCGCTGCATAGGTCCCGTTCGCGAAAGAAGCGCGCTGTTCAAACACAGTGAAGTAACAACTGACACTTGTTAGTTCGCGCTCGTTTTGTGTATACCTGCACGTATGTGTCGTGCGGTTTTTTGTGTTTAAGCCGAGCGTTAAGTGTCGAGCTGTGAACGTTGTAAGTTCGCGCTCGTCCTGTGTTTGTTCTTTTCGTGCGTCATTTGCCCTTCAGGAGCGCGCTCCAAATTTCGATCTGCTTGGCGTTCTTCGTGTGAAATCCCAAGTTGTTGCTATCGCATTCATTACTTCGCCCTTGGGGTGAAACTGTGACTTTTGTTCTTTTATTCTTTTAAACTGCGGCGTGCGGAGTGACACCTTTGCGTCCTTCTGCCACGTGGTGGCGTCTGACCCAAGGTGTTCCCGGCGTTCTTCCCTTTTTTTTTCTTTGTGTGTGTGACGGTTTTGCTTTGAACTGCCTTTCCCTGTCGCCTTGTACTTAGGAGCTGTGGCTTAGTCAAGCTGTTTAGGACGGCTTTTCCTGCAGCTCCACTGTCACTGTATTTTCCTGAGGCAGAAGTAAAACTTATTATTATTATTATTATTATTATTATTATTATTATTATTATCATTATCATTATCATCATCATCATCATCATCATCATCATCACCACGAGTGTGTACAGAAAGGGGCACTTTTTCGTGCGTGTTTTTAAAGCAGTTTTTCAAATTGAAGGAAATATAGGATAGTTACATGATAGAAAACACGCTCAAGCTCCTCCGAGATCTGCGTACCGGCAGCGGTAAGTCGTGTATATAAATAGCTTGCCGTTAACAGGCCGGCGCAAGCATGGAACGTGGCATAGTTGTCTAAGGCGGCGCGCTGTGGAGCGAGAGCTCGCTGGTGCGAATCTCCGGTGGGGTGCTTCGGAAATTTTTGTTATTTATTTTTCTTTGTGCATTATATATATATATATATATATATATATATATATATATATATATATATATATATATATATATATATATATTCGGGACATGGCGGCGACGGCGAAAATTCGCCGAGAGTGTCTGTATAATTGCTATCGCAATTAATACCCTTCCTTACCTGAAATTACAGGCCTGAGTTTCTTCTTCACAGAATCATTCACAAAAGCGCGGATAGGATTTGGAGTGTTAAGTTGCTTATTAGATCCCTTTATATTAGCGATGTGGTCTCTAATGCTATGCTCACGTTCTTGTTCAGGAACTAGTGCAGTGATACTGCGCGGCAGGCTTAGGACGTCAGTTGGCTTTAGGTTATATTTAAAGCAACATTTTCCGACCTATGCTTTTGCAGTGACCACGGCCGCTGGATTGACTATCCTCCAAGACAGCTGCTCCAAGGACTAGCAAGTTATTTGGCGGTGAAATAGTAGGAAAGAAACACCGCTTTTGAAAGGTTAAATCTTACGAAGGTTTGCTCTGCACAAGGCTTCCGCATGCTGGTTAGCTACCCTCCTCAAATCGGCGTACAGCTGCTTCTCGCGGCAAACGCTTTGCGCAGTAGGGCAGCGGATGCAGAAAGCCGGCACATGGTTGCAGAAAGCCGCACAAAAGTTGAATGGGTGACGCCTGAGTGTTAGTTCAATTTTTTACCGTTAGGAGTAGAATGGAACGAATGGGCGGACCGTTTGGCTCGAGGCATGACAAGCTGCAGTGGCGCACCGCATCGCGCGGGAGTACACTTCGACACAGGTGTGCCAAGAGAAATCTTCGTAATTCAAAGGTTACGTAGGAGAAGTAAGGCCTGACCTTACCCTAACCTAAACAGGAGACAAGCACGGGACTGGCGTCGCCTGCAAACACTTTCCCACATTTACACAGGTTACAAAGAATGTACCCTCACAGATACAGCAACAAATATCCTTGGTGCGAAGCAACAGCGACATTGGAGCACATTACATATCAATGCACACAACGACCGGAGGCTGCCACCTCGCCTCTGCCACGGCCGCTGCCCGCGCCTCTGTTGAGCAACACTCCCCTGAGACGGTCGTGGGGGGCGCGGCTCGCGGAACTGTAAATGGGAAGCCAACTGGCGACCCTTGACCATGCCCGGCGAGTCGCTGTTGCCAGTGGGGCCCAAGAAAGAGGGCGCCACTCACTATAAATATTCAAAGCCTACATATGAATAAATGCTTCTACTGCTTCTTCACTCTCTTATCACGCTAAATTACAACTGTTACTTCGATTCCTAGCCCAACATGACGCCTGTGTAGCGTATATTTGCGAAACAGTTTCAAGCACTGGCGCTGTTCTGTCGTAGAATACTCGACTGCCACGGGAAGGGACTGGTTGGAAATCCCACTCGTGGTCGGAATTTGTTTTAATATGCACGATTGTCGTTACCAATACCGGCGGCGGTGGGCGGACAACAACGCCATCAAAATCTGCTATTGTGATCTCACAACCGCTTTCGCTTTAATATCACGGGCACGAGCAGGAGTGAAAACCAGGCTGTCTGCATGTTGGTGCTGTACCAAAGCCACGCATGTGCTTGAAACTGCTTTTTAAAGAAAACCTGTAACGACGTAATTTAAAGCGAGGAGGCGCGTCAACACATGCAAATTTGCGTGGAAGAAGACTGCAATCGCACGAGACATCACAACATGTGCATTGCGCTGTGAGTGAGTGGTTTAATGGTCCACTCATTACAAAGCGCTGAGACGTAATTGATGATCATGAGCCACAGCATCAACGAAGTGCATAGGTGTGCGCATTTCCTTTATGCGGGTACTTCGATAGTTTGCAATACCGCGAAATATGGCGTCGTGGGCACTTCGCAACTGCTCTTGTAGTAGGCATTCTAGGACGGCCATTGCTCTGTGGTTCAAGTGCCCGCCTGGAAGCAAAGCCTGGCAGGCACCTCAGTGAATGAGAAGGCGATGCGAACGGGGCCCCATCGCCCTATCGCGTCTTACTCGTGGAGGCGAAGTTCAAACGTCCCCGAAACTTTTTGGTGGAAAGAAAGTAGGCATCAAATTAGCAGGAGTAATTACATATGCACATAGGAGTACATATTTGAAACAAAAGCTTGTTTGGAGAAAAAATATCATCGCAAGGGCGTTAGGTTATGGCATATACAGTGATATCAGAACGTAGCGAACAGGCTGGCCAATAAGTCGTCGCCACCGCTTTTCAAATATGGTGTTATAAAAGGCGTCATTGTCACTTCCAGTGTAACACACCAGAGCGGGAAATAAAATGCTGTCGCATGTGCCGGGCACCACATTTGCTTGGTACGCGGCAGTGACGAATATCTCACCGATCAGAGTCGGCGAAATGAAATCGCAGTTTATCTATGTCTCAGGCGTGAGGCATTATGCCCTAAAAATATTTTTTCGGGGAACAGTTCGAGTCTTAAGAAGGTACTTGACACTCGCTCCATCAAAAGTGACGCCGACAGTGATGTCGAGGGCTCTGTGGAGTTCCTCCTAGACGTGCACCTGTGGGATAGCTGCGCCCTTATATCTTTGCGAGCATAGCCACGGCATATCGTGCCACGAGAATATGACTGAAAAAGCATTCGCATACCAATCTTTGGAGACTTCAGATTCGGAGGAACAGGGCTGCCGCTCGAAGGACAGCGGCGGCGATGCGAGGCTGGCCCATGAGCGGAAGTGGGCGCTTCTGGCGAAGTGGTTTCCATCAGCAGGCTGAGAACCTGGAACATGATGCGTGTCCTTTTAAAGGAGCCCTGCCCCACTTTTCCGAGTAGCCATGGAATGGATTCAAGTGAGGGAGCATATTGCCTCAAAAATCCGACCGCCGCAAAAATTTTTAGAATCCGTCCGGTACGAGTGGCGTACAAAGATTTCTCGCACGCTTCAAATGCTTTCTCTCTTCTCTCGTCCCGACGAAAGTGCTGGAAGCTGAGCAGGGAGGGAGGGCACAGGGGAAGAAGGTACGTCACGCGCGCCTCGTGACCTTCAGCACTTTCTCTCTTTTTTTTTTTCTTCGAACGCGCGGCTTTTCAGTGTGATCACACGTGAACGAGTGGACACGTCACGGCCTCCCGTGGCGGCCCCAGTAACTCCCAAGCACGCCATGCTCAAATCAGCCAATGGCGTGATACTTTGGGCCTGTGACGCAATGATTTTTGAGTATATAGCCATCATTTGTCGAGAGAAGAGAAAGCGATTTTTAGCTGACTTTGCGAATGTATTGTAAATTTTAGGCAGCATGCTGCGCTATAATATTTGGCTCACATGTCCTCAGGAGCCTCGACTACCGATCGGCAGCGTTTTCCGACCATGCTCAAAACGTTGCAGGGCCCCTTTAAGGACCAGTGAAAAAAAAAAACATTCGATGGTCAGCGGTCTCCATATACTAAAAGTTGCACTAGAGAGGCTTTGCGTTCTTGGAGCCCATTTTTTTACGTTGAGCATTCAAGGTGGAAACAAAAAGTTAGCCCTTTCGCGACCGAAAGTGTAGAGATCGGTTTGCGAGAAGCTTACCCTACGAACGCGACCGGGAAGGACGCGACGTTCTCCACCGCCGTAGCGCACAAAGACACTGCGGCCGGGTTAGTCGACTCTCTGACACAGCGCAGAAAAGGCACTCGAGGCAGGTACTCAACAAACACGGGTTTATTAACCCAAGATGCAGCACATTTCGACAATCATAAGATTGCGGGCCGTTAGGGTAACATTACGTACCCTAATGTTACCCTAACGACAAAATACTCGAAACTATCGAGAAGAAAAACTTTACCCTAGGTCTGTTTCTCGACCGTAGGAAAGCTTTTGACTCCATTGACCATGAGATATTAATAGCAAAGTTAGAAAAATATGGCATCAGGGACGTATCAAAAACGCCTTATCAATAATTATCTGAAAGAGCGAAGGCAAACTGTTCGTATAGAAACAGTGTCATCATTATTAATGGAAATTAAACAAGGTTTACCGCAAGGTTCTTAATAGGCCCGCTGCTTTTACTTGTTTATATAAATGGCATAGTTTCTATTCCAAATTCGCCATACATAATTATGCATGCAAATGATACCAATGTATTTTTTGCATCAAATGACTTACATGAACTAGAAGAAACGGTTAACGCATACTTTAGGTCACTATCAGTTTGGCTTGGTTCAAATAAATTACAATTGAACTTATCAAAAACAAATCACGTCCTATTCAGACCTATCAACAAAAAAGTTAATTACGAGACGCCTATTATGTTTGGCGGAGTGATCCTCAACAGAAAAACAGAACAGAAATTTCAGGGAGTGTGGTTTAGCGAGGACTGATGCTGGAACTGCCACATAAACCTCTCCAACGATCTATCTAAAGTAGTAGGAACTATACACAAAATAGCACACTTCGTACCAATTTCCGTGAAAGTTTTACTCTATAACGCACTCTTATTCAAAGATCTGTTATGGAGCATTAGTATGGGGTACTACCACCAAATCTAACTATTTACGACTCGCACGACTACAAAAAAAGTTCTCCGCCTTTATATAAATTACACAAGGTTGTTAATAAACCTCAAAACTGTGTCGCTGTTCGTGAAATTTTCAATGATTCGTGCAGATCAGATATATTACTTAAAAATGTTGCACTATATATACGAGCAAAACCTTTACCATGTGATGAATCAGAGTCGTTCTGTTATGTACTCCCTCCGATACACACAGCTTCACACGGCAAAAACGAGAACAAACTACGGCAAACAAACAATTTCATACCAAAGTATTTGTCTTTTAAAGGAGCACTGACATTAAATGCATAGGTCGTCTTGGCCAAATTTGAATGCCGTCCGTCGCGTGGAAGTTCTTTTATTTCGAGGGCAAACAGCGTATGAACGCTCAACGGAAAACTGAATGCCCTGCGACATCGACACTGGTGCAACGTGTGAGGTGTGATAGAATCACACTTGTGACGTACGCTAGTGATACGCTAGTAACAATGACGTCGATGGTCTGAGTGTGTTTATTGTGGCGCCGACGCCCGGCGATGGTCTCAGTAGTGGCTCTCCTTGCTGTGTTGATCTGTGCGTGCGGTACATCGTGTCGCATCGACTGATTTGTCGTGTGCGAGCGCGAGTGCGATCCTTCGGAGCGACACAGTACGTGCCAGGATGTCGGGGAGCCGCTGCGTAGTGCGAACCTGCCCGTCGAGGCGCGAAAAAAGCGGAAAGTGCGTGTCCTTTCATGCATTTCCAAGCCTCGAACCTCAACGCAGCCAGTGGGTCGCTTGTCGATGTTGACCGCGACGACGTCGAGGACGACGATGTTGACGACAAAGACATGGCTGCACGTTTGCTCCTAGCAGACGAAATGTCAGCGATATCAGCTGGACGTGACGTCACCTTTTTTTTATGGTAGCGGAATCAGCTGGGGAGCGGCCCCGACGTGGCCGCGAGGTAGCGCTACCAGCACTTCAATTCGGCGGGATTTCCTCCCGTTTTGAATCGCGTTCGATACCGGATATATTAATCAACATTACTGGTACTTATTCGTCCCTCCGCTGAATTCTGAGTCGAGAATCGTTACTTGGGGGTCGATAGCTACTCGCGCATGCAAAAAAGTCCACATGCGTAAATTTGATGTCAGTGCTCCTTTAAACAAAACAGAAGGCCAAGATAATTACGAATGCTCCTCATCCGTATTTAAAAAAGCAAATTGAATCCTTATTAATTACAACTGGGTTACATTTCTCTTTCTATTGATTTTCGAGAAAAAACAATCGTTGCACACTGTTATTGTATTCTGTTTCTCATATTTATTTAGGGCTTGTTCGATGTGATATAGTAATGTGTAGGGTCATTATGTGTATATTGTTTGAATACATAAACAGAGCATTGTGCATGCAGAATTTGGTGATTTTTGAGATAAGTTGTAAATTTTATATAAATATGTAAATATTACGTAGGCGCATATTGCATTTATACAGTTTAAAATATTGTTTTTGTTTATGTTTGAGTACCGCTATACCTAGTGTTTTAGTTTGATGTGTTATAAAGATTGCCGAACGCTGTCTGAAGTGCATGTGGGGGAGGGGATCCTTGTTAGGCTCGCAAGCCTTTAGTCCTCGCCGCCCTCTTGATTAACCAAGAAAATAAAAATATTGAGTTGAAATTGAATTGAAATATGAATTGAAAAAAAAAAGGTCAACTCGCCCAGTCGTGCATCGAACTTCGGGATTGTAAAACTGAAAGCTCTATTGATGATGTCATCTTTCGTTTTTCATATTGTTTTGCTGGGAACATGGTCAGCATATTGTTCAGCACTGTTAGGCTATGTTTATAGTGCACGGCAATAAGATCTTGACAGGTCACGTACAGCTCTAATGCTAACTTACCTAACCATAAGTAGGTTCAATGCTGTGACGTTTCTTTTTTTATTTTCTTAATTTAAGGCTCACAGAAATCCACCTACTCCATCCGCTGTGTTTAGAGGGAATTCAAATTCCTTTCTGGAAGAAAACTTACTCTGAAGATAGAGCTGCAGTCCTCGCTTTAAGGAATATCCGCGATCCATGCATATTGTGAGGTGGTCGTGACGTCGACGAAGGCAGCAGTCGGTAGGTTCAAAATGAAACTGTTTATTTGGGCCGAACTTGTGGCCGGTAAACGGAAAGTCAGATTACACCAATACACACTGGCACTGATAGCGGCGAACAGAGCGTCGGCCGTCGATCAACTGTACATCGTTGGAACGCGCTGGCTTTTATAACGTACGCGTCGAATATTCTAGCCTTATCACTAGTCGTCGCGGAAGCTCTGGAATAATCTTGAGTGTTAGCGTCTTGCGTGCAATCTTAACAGAACGATCTACTACAAGCGAGAAGCTTCTGGAACAATAAGGCGCGGTCTGCGCCGAGTACTGCTGATAGTGTTTGTGGGCGGAAACCGAATACAGTGAAAGAAACGCGCGTGGCAATGCCCCCCCTCTGAAAAGGCATCGTCCCGATGCTTATAGAACAGAACACATGGGAAAAATACATGCAACAATAAATAACGACAATAAATCAAGAAAGTTGAATAAACAATACGGACAAGCAAGAAAGTCCAATGAAATAAAAGTACAGTCCTTAGGTCCACTACCGCGCGTAAAACGGCTTGAGGCGCACGACATGGACGACTTCAGGTCGCGCACGCCGCCGTTGAGAGTTCGAAATGCCGCCGGGGACAACCTCATAGTCGAGTGTGCCGAGACGTCGAAGCACCCTATACGGTCCGAAGTATCGTCGCAGAAGTTTTTCACTAAGTCCACGTCGTCGTATGGGCGTCCACACCCAAACGCGGTCACCGGGCTGGTATTCCACGAAGCGTCGTCGAAGATTGTAGCGGCGGCTGTCAGTCGTCTGCTGATTCTTGATCCGCAAGCGGGCGAGCTGTCGTGCTTCTTCCGGCGCGCTGTAGGTAGGCGGTCACGTCGATGTTTTCCTCGTCGGTCACGTTTGGCAACATGGCGTCGAGCGTCGTTACGAGCGTCGTTACGTCCGTAGACCAACTTGTATGGTGTCATCTGCGTCGTTTCTTGCACGGCCGTGTTGTACGCGAATGTCACGTACGGAAGGATGGCGTCCCACGTCTTGTGTTCGACGTCGACGTACATGGCCAGCATGTCGACGATGGTCTTATTTAGACGCTCGGTCAGGCCGTTGGTCTGTGGGTGGTACGCGGTGGTCCGGCGCTGACTTGTGTGGCTGTATCCCAAGATCGCCTGGGTTAGGTCAGCCGTAAACGCCGTGCCTCTGTCGGTGATGAGAACCTCTGGGGCGCCGTGTCGAAGGACGATGTTCTCAACGAAGAACTTGGCTACCTCGGCGGCACTGCCTTTGGGCAGGGCTTTTGTTTCGGCGTAGCGGGTGAGGTAGTCGGTGGCTACGACGATCCATTTGTTTCCGCAAGTCGACGTTGGGAACGGCCCCCAGGAGGTCCATCCCGATCTGCTGGAACGGTCGCCGAGGAGGCTCGATCGGCTGAAGGAAGCCTGCTGGTCTTGTTGGCGGTGTTTTCCGTCGCTGACAGTCCCGGCACGTCCTTACGTAGCGGGCGACGTTGGCGGCAAGGCGCGGCCAGTAGTACTTTTCCTGTACTCTTGCGATCGTGCCGGAAACACCGAGATGTCCAGCCGTCGGGTCATCGTGTAGGGCCTGGAGGACTTCTGGTCTCATTGCTGACGGGAACACGAGAAGGTGTTTGGCTCCGAAGGGGCGAGAAGTTCTTCTTTAGGAGGACTCCGTTTCGCAGGAAGAACGACGCCAGTCCTCTCTTGAATACCTTCGGAACAGTGGCGCTTTTGCCCTCGAGGTATTCGATAAGGCTCCTGAGTTCCGGGTCCGTTCGCTGTCGCTCGGCGAAGTCGTCGGCACTTATGGTTCCCAGGAAGCCGTCATCATCCTGGTCGTCCGGCGGCGGTGGGTCGACGGGGGGCACGAGACAGGCAGTCGGCGTCAGAGTGTTTTCTTCCGGACTTGTAAACGACGGTAATGTCGAATTCTTGAAGTCTCAGGCTCCACCGTGCGAGGCGACCAGAAGGGTCTTTCAAGTTAGCTAGCCAACACAAGGCGTGGTGGTCACTCACAACTTTGAAGGGCCTGCCGTAAAGGTAGGGGCGAAACTTTGATGTAGCCCAGATGATGGCAAGGCACTCCTTTTCTGTTGTGGAGTAGTTGGCCTCTGCCTTGGATAGCGACCGGCTAGAATAACTGATAACCCTTTCCAGCCCATGCGTCCTCTGCACAAGGACGGCGCCGAGTCCCACGCTGCTTGCGTCGGTGTGCACTTCTGTTTCGGCGTGGTCGTCGAAATGCGCAAGTAACGGGGGCGTTTGCAGGCGTCGTTTTAGGTCTTGAAATGCTTCCTCCTGCGGCGTTTCCCACTTAAACTCGACGTCAGCCCTGGTGAGTTTAGTGAGTGGCTCGGCGATGCGGGCGAAGTTTTTGACAAATCGCCTGTAATAGGCGCACAGGCCAAGAAATCGACGCGCGGCCTTCTTGTCGGCGGGTGGCGGGAATGCAGCGATGGCGGTTGTCTTCTGCGGATCAGGGCGTACTCCGGACCTACTTATCACGTGGCCCAAGAACAAAAGTTCTTCGTACGCGAAGCGGCACTTCTCTGGCTTGAGAGTGAGTCCGGAGGTCTTGATTGCTTGAAGTACAGCTTCAAGGCGCCGCAGGTGTTCGTCGAAGTTCGAGGAAAACACAACGACGTCGTCCAAGTACACAAGGCAAGTCTGCCACTTCAAGCCGGCCAATACAGTATCCATAACGCGTTGGAAGGTCGCGGGGGCCGAGCAAAGACCAAAAGGCATGACCTTAAACTCGAACAGGCCGTCTGGTGTTATAAAGGCAGTCTTTTCTCGGTCTCTCTCGTCGACTTCGATTTGCCAGTAGCCCGTCTTCAGGTCCATCGACGAAAAGTACTTCGCGTTGTGGAGTCGATCCAGGGCGTCGTCTATCCGTGGAAGGGGGTACACGTCCTTCTTCGTGATCTTGTTCAGGCGACGATAGTCGATGCAGAAACGTAGCGTCCCGTCCTTCTTCTTCACCAACACCACGGGAGACGCCCAGGGACGATTGGACGGCTGGATTATGTCGTCGCGTAACATTTCGTCGACTTGCTTCTTTACGGCTTCGCGTTCTCGCGTCGAAATTCGATACGGGCTCTGACGAACTGGTCGGGCACTTTCTTCAGTTATGATACGATGTTTGGCGACCGGGGTCTGTCGAATTGTTGACGACGATGAGAAGCAGTCCTTGAATTGCAGGAGCAGATTTTTGAGCTGGTCTTGCTTCTGCTTTGGGAGGCTGGGGTTGACGTCGAAATCTGTTTCGGGACCTCGATTCGTCGAAGAATGTTCGGCAGTATCGGAGAGGGCGAAAGCATTGCTGGTGTCCACGAATTTCTCGATGTAGGCGACTGTCGTACCAATGTTGAGGTGCCTATATTCGTGGCTGAAGTTTGTAAGCAGTACCTTTGCTTTGCCGTCGCGCAACTCGGCGATGCCTCTTGCGAAGCAAATCTGACGGTTCACAAGCAGGTGCTGATCGCCCTCGACGACGCCTTCAAGGTTAGCGGGTATTTCGGTGCCGACGGAAATGACGACGCTGGAAAGAGGCGGAACGGTGACCTGCTCTTCTATTACATTCAAGGGATGATTCTCCGGCGACGTGTGGGGCGGCAACGCTTTATCTGAAGTCAGTGTTATCGACTCAGACCTCAGGTCGAT
The DNA here is from genome assembly GCA_030522465.1 of Rhipicephalus appendiculatus. Taxonomy (NCBI): domain Eukaryota; kingdom Metazoa; phylum Arthropoda; class Arachnida; order Ixodida; family Ixodidae; genus Rhipicephalus; species Rhipicephalus appendiculatus. The sequence goes on from JALIZH010015712.1 coordinate 29,303, forward strand.
GACGGCGCCGTGTTGACTTAGGAACATATTGCAGCAAGATGGCAAGTTGGGCCAGTCTCGGTGCGCTTCGACAAAGTCATCAAATATGACTTAGGAAGTCCATCCCCAGTATCACATCCCTGGAGCAGTTCTGCAGAATTAGAAAGCTGGCGGGATAAGTCCGGTTATTGATGGTCACTCTTGCGGTACAGACACCGGCCGGCGTTATTAGATGACCCCCAGCGGTCCTGATTTCAGGGCCTTGCCAAGCAGTCTTTACTTTCTTCAACTTCGTCGCGAAAGACCCACTGACGACGGAATAGTCGGCTCCAGTGTCGACGAGAGCGGTGACGTTGTGCCCGTCGAATATTACGTCGAGGTCGCTGGTTCGTCGTCGTGCGTTGCGGTTGGGTCGCGGCGTCGGATCACGGCTGCGCCGAAATGTTGTGGTGCTTCCATGCTGCGTCGTCAGGTTTTCTTCGGTCCGCGAGGTTTCATCGGTAGGGCTTCGTCTGCTTCGCGTCGTGTTGCGCAGGTCTCGTCGCGTTGTCGTCGTCGGCGGCCGCGGAGGATCTTCGGCATTTCGTCGAACAGCAACCGCACCTCCATCGGTTGCTGCCCTTAGATTCCCGGGTACGGGCTAGGTGACCGGCCCCGATTTGGGCCAGTGTACTGCCGGCGGTGCGGTGACATGTAGCGGCCGGGCGACGGTGAGCGGGAAGGTCGTCGGGGCGTCCACTGAGCTCCTGCGAGGTAGTCGGTGATGTCTTGCGGTCGTTCACCCCGCTGTGGACGAGGCGCATCGACGGCGAAACCGCGTAGGCCCATCTGGCGGTACTGGCAACGGCGGTAGGTGTGGCCAGCTTCTCCGCAGTGGGGCGGTGGTCAGGGGCGCGCCAAACGTCGGTCTTCCTCGGAGCGCAACGCTGGCCGGTGGGTGGGCGGTATGGCGTCGGTGGCGGTGGCGGCAAAGTCTGGCGGCGGAACTGCGGTGGTGCGAAGTCTTCACGTGGGCGCGGCGGGGGGAGCGTTACGACGAGCTGCGGCAGCGTAGCTCATCGCTTGTGGCTCACGCTGCGCTGGTTCAGCTGCTCCAAGAACTTGCCGGATTTCCTGGCGCACGACGTCGGTGATCGGCTCCACCTCAGGCTGCGAAGTTGGCAAGAATTTGCGCAGCTCCTCCCGAACGATTGCTCTGATGGTGTCGCGCAGGTCGTCGGGATATAGCGCTTGAACTTCCCCGTAGGTCGTCGAGGGAATGCGGCGGTTGTACTGGCTAGTACGCATCTCCAGCGCCTTCTCGATCGTCGTGGCCTCCGAGACAAATTCCGTGACAGTCTTTGGCGGGTTGCGTACAAGGCCGGCAAACAGGTCTTGCCTAACCCCCCGCATCAAGAAGCGAACCTTCTTTTCCTCGGACATGGAGGGGTCAGCGTGGCGGAAGAGCCGGGTCATTTCCTCCGCGAATATAGTGACGCTTTCGTTAGGAAGTTGCACCCGTGTCTCCAGCAAGGTTGCAGCCCTTTCCTTTCTGACGACACTCGTGAACGTTTCCAAAAATGTGCTCCGAAAGATGTCCCAGGTTCGAAGAGTGGACTCGCGATTCTCGAACCAGGTCCTAGCTGCGTCGTCTAGGTAAAAGTATACGTGGCGCAGCTTGTCGTCGGCGTCCCAGTTGTTGAATGTTGAGACCCTTTGGAATGTCTCAAGCCAGGTTTCGGGGTCTTCACTTGGAGATCCGTGAAACGTCGGCGGCTCTCTGGGTGGCTGCATCACGATTGCCGCGGGGGGCACTACGGTCGTCATTGTGCTCGTTGTCTTCGTCGCCGTGGTCCGGATCTTGTCGGGGAGGGGTCCGTATTCTGGTGGGAGACCTTGCTGTCTGCGGCTGGCTTGCTGCTCAGCGTCCACGTCGGTGTCCCCTTGGCGGTGTGGGCTTGGCTCACGGTTGGAGGGGGGGCGTTCGGTACATGGACCGGGAAGCACCTCCACCAGATGTCACGTGGTCGTGACGTCGACGAAGGCAGCAGTCGGTGGGTTCAAAATGAAACTGTTTATTTGGGCCGAACTTGTGGCCGGTAAACGGAAAGTCAGATTACACCAATACACACTGGCACTGATAGCGGCGAACAGAGCGTCGGCCGTCGATCAACTGTACATCGTTGGAACGCGCCGGCTTTTATAACGTACGCGTCGAACATTCTAGCCTTATCACTAGTCGTCGCGGAAGCTCTGGAATAATCTTGAGTGTTAGCGTCTTGCGTGCAATCTTAACAAAACGATCTACTACAAGCGAGAAGCTTCTGGAACAATAAGGCGCGGTCTGCGCCGAGTACTGCTGATAGTGTTTGTGGGCGGAAACCGAATACAGTGAAAGAAACGCGCGTGGCAATATGTACTGAATAAAATTTTCTCGTCCAATCAGCATCCCTATTAGCGCGAGGCACAGCGGTGTGTACACTCACGTGTAATGTTGTCCGCAAGCACCGCTTTGTGTGTAGGCTATCTATCAGGTCTGGTAATATCTTCAGAAGCGTCCTATTTTTTTTATGTGCAGGCAGTTGCTCTGTGTTCCTTTGATTATTGAAGAGCTTTTCAAATATTATTAATTTCACTTAGCAGCCTCACCTTACGAGTACGTCTCTTTGAGAGCATGCACTTTATGTCCATTTTGTGGTAGGAATGACCAAAAGCATCGTGGTATTGTCGTTGTCTACACTTTATGCAATGAACGCGCACAATATTAGTGAACCCGGGCAAGATAATAAAACAGAGGAAAGCTATAACACAACCTTGAGAGCCGAAGAAATTCAGGATGAGGAACCTTGAGCAGAATGTTCTGGCGGCGATCACTAACAACCATACACCGACTAGAAACAAGGCATCCAGCAGCACTCTCGAGCATAGGTCGGCGAAATATGTGGAGCTCGGTCAGACTCACTCAAGAAATGTATCTTACGCAGAGGGCTCACTCGGACGCAGACTCACTGAAAATTTACTCAACCGGACGCACTCCGACTCAGACCCACTAAAATTTTGCTGAACTTTCCTCTTTGGCAAGCAAGCTCACCACAAAAATTCGGCAGATCCCAAGTGCCATGGGAATCGATGTTATGCGAAGCGTCCGGAGGTAAGGTGACTGGGTTGTAATTTTTTTCTTTAGCGAAACGTTAAGAAATCACGCTAAAAATATATACAAAAGTTTGACGTACAGACATACGTTGAACAGTCGCATATGTTTATCCAACCAGTTGTTTACAGCTGTGTAACGATGCCGACTGAAACATGGGTATTGCCAACACCAGAAGCCGTAAGATCATAGCGCTGGCTAGGGCTACGTAAACCAACTACAGTGGATGGCGCTTAAGTATAAAACTGACGTTAAGCCGACATGACTCCTTCATCATAGAAGTACATATGTAATGTTTTTAAGATTAGATAGCCAGCACTGCAACCACAATCGATGTTTCACCAGCATTACGCCTGCATAAGGTCTTTTTCTTAAGCAGTTTCGAGACCTGACGTGGCACTGTGGTAGAATACTTCATTGCCACGCATCATGCTTGGGTTCGATTCCTGCTGGGACTCTGGTTTCTATTCTTTGCACTCGTCAGGTCAACGCCGCCGATGTCAGTTTTTCTTAACGCTCTGGCTTTTAAATTACCAGTGTCAACGCCACCGATGTCAGTTTTTCTTAACTCTGTCGCATTTAAATTACCAGTGTGTGTCTTCGCTGTTCCTCGGTAGATATAAATTGTCAAACACCTGTGGCGCATACCCGCATATCGCGGCCCGCGGTATACGGGTAGGAGCCACACGTGTCTAGAGAAATGAGTTTGACGACGTACGCGACGGGATTTTCACGTTAGTGAAGTCACGATCAGCCAGACATCTTCGTCAAATCCTCTTACCCTCCCATATTAATTTTGGTTGACCTCAAGTTAAGGAGGCGGTCACGAGAGCGTCCAACATAGGCGGCTAGATAGATAGATAGATAGATAGATAGATAGATATATAGATAGATAGATAGATAGATAGATAGATAGATAGATAGATAGATAGATAGATAGATAGATAGATAGATAGATAGATAGATAGATAGATAGAAACGCTCAAACTGCTTGCACTACGCAAAGAAATGCTTCGCATTTAAGATTACTCACCCGCACTCACTGAGACTCACGGCTCGATCTGAGTGAGCGAGCTGACTCATGAGTGAGTGAGTGAGTGAATCAACATTTATTGGGTCCAGCAATACGCGATAAAACGCGCACCTGGCTAATCCCACGATTCCTAAAGTAAATTACTTGTCAAAGAAGAGCCAGAGTAGGGGCTAGTTGGTGATACATAGCTGTTTGAACACGAAGACACACGAAAAACAGGAGGTAGTACACGACATGAGCGCGAACGGAGTTGTTAGTTCGCGCTCGTGTTGGGTGCTCCGCGTGGTTTTTCGTGTGTCTTCGTGTTCAAACATCACGACGCAAGTGTCAACTTTGCCAAAGAAGCGATTGCACAATCAGCTTTACGAGCGAAGCTCCTAAAGCTCTAGGTAAAACGTCCGCCAGCTGCCAAAATGCCTCCGCGCCCTTCGCCTAGCCGCGCATGCGCCGATGAGCAGCCGCCGCCAAGCAACGCGCACCAATAGACACACTCCGCGCAGCGGCCGCGCCAGTGTGCCCGGCGTGGCGCGAGCCGAGCGCGAGCGACGAAAGGACCCGCTAGTTTCTGGCGCTGGAGTTAAGGACATTCTTGAATGGACTGTTGTAACATTCCAACACTGAAAGAGACAGAAGCTTTCTATTCTTCTTTCTCTACCCCAGTTCCCTCGCCAAAGCAGTTCTTCGTCGTCTTTAGGTTGCTACACTCTCCCTGGTTTTGTTTTTTCCTCCGCTGGATATGGGGAATCACATTGCCGATGGCAGCTATTTCCATGACACCGTCTTCCGTCATCGAGCCAATGGTCTTAAGTGTTCCGTCTTTTGTAGCCGTTTTTGTCACTTTATATGATCCCAATAGTTTTGTACTATGACCACAGTAGCCTTTCCGTACCAAAACTAAATCACCTAGATTAATATAGGGGATCTTGTTGTTATGGCGCTTGTCAAATGCTCGTTTAAGTGACTTCCTGTGTTTTCTTTGGCTCTCTGCAGTCTTCTTAGTCTCCTCAAGGTGCCGTTTTTCCTTGATTCCCCAGCGTGTCGTCTGCAGGTAGATACGCCGGCTCACCGAAGGCGGCATACTGAGGACTGCATCCCAAAGCACTTGTATGGGATCTATTGTGATGCGACACTGCTGCTTGTAGGCAGGATTTTCACCCTCCTGGGAATCCCGGGTAGATGCTTATAGATTGCTTTATGTCTCGTATGACCCTTTCTGCGAGCCCGTTGGCTGACGGGTGGTATGGAGCTGTAAATGTTAGAGTGATGTTCTTTTCTTTCGCCCACTTTTCTTGGCTCCTGAACGCCGACCCCTTGTAAGACACAATGCACTTCAGTTTCTTATACATGTCTCTGTTCAGTAGCGCTATGACGGTTTGTACATTCTCCCTTCCTGGCTTGGCCGCAACGATCCTTGAGCGCTCGTCAATGCATACTAAGAAAGACTCAGTTGTCTTCAGGCCTTCGCTTTTCTTATTTAGCTCGGCGAAGCCAACATGAACGGTCTCAAATGGCACACTTGCATGAATTAGGGATATCATAGTGTCCGTTTTCTGCTTGTACTTGGCCTTGTTGAGTTGACAGTCATGGCAGGAGCTTATGTAATCACCAACATCCTTCTTCATTCCCGGCCATGTAAATCTTCTTCTTAACTTGTAGTAAGTTCGCGAAAACCCGTCGTGTCCTCCTGAATGTGGGCTGTCGTGGTACAGCTCAAGAAGCTTTCGCACCAACGTAGCTGGAACATGGAACTTTCCTTCTATGGGCGTCAATTGCTCTGTACCTTCCCAGAGTTTGAGCAAGTTCACACTTTCCTTTTTCCCAAAGCCACTGATTACTGGAAACCTAGAAAGTGCATCGGCATCTGATAATTCTTGCCCGCTTCTGTGTGCGACTTCAAAGTCAAACTGCTGAATTTCACTGAGCCAATGGGCAATTCTCCTTTTTGGCCGAGAAACGTTCAGCAAATGGATAAGCGCCTGATGATCAGTGAATAGTTTGAATTTTGTACCTTCGATGTAAGATCGAAAATACCTCATTGCTAGAGCAACAGCCAATGCCTCCTTCTCTGTTGTGCTATAGTTCTGCCTTCGTAAACGTATACGAATAGTAGCCAAGAACTTGGGGTCCTCTGTCGTGTTTTCGCTGATGCAGAACAGCCTCTGCGCCAAAGTTGGAAGCATCTGTCGAGAGTTCAAAGGGAAGAGTGAAATCGGGCAGCGTAAGGATCGGGTCTGATGATATGGCCGATACTAAGTCGTTGTAGGCCTTTTCACATTCATCAGTCCAAATACAGTCTGTGCTCTTGTGAAGCAAGTTGTTCAATGGTTTCGCTCGGGCCGCAAAGGTCTTTATGAAGTTTCTAAAGTGTCCGGAAAGCTCAAGGAAAACTCTGAGTGCTAGTACATTATCCGGCTTCTTCATCTGCCGTAGACGCTCCACGGACTCTTTCTTAGTGATCTTAGTAAATCCATCTAGGACGCGTCCAAGAAATGTAATTTTTGCCTTGAAGAACTGACTCTTCTTAAAATTCACTTTCAGTTTAGCTAGTAATGGAGTCCGCCTCGGTGGAACAGTGGCTACGGTGCTCGGCTGCTGACCCAAAGGTCGCGGGTTCAATCCCGGCCGCGGCGGTCGCATTTCGATGGAGGCGAAATGGTAGAGGCCCGTTTACTGTGCGATGTCAGTGCACGTTAAAGAACACCAGATGGTCCAAATTTCCGGAGCCCTCCACTACGGCGTCTCTCATAATCATATCGTGGTTTTGGGACGTACAACCCCAGATATTATTATTATTATAGCTAGTGATGGAAATGAGTTCTTACGAATCCCACAAAGTGGCGGAATGGTTAAGAAAGGGAAAGTAGACAACCACCCGTTTGTAGCACGAAGCCACAAGGGAATCCGTACGGATTTCTCAGAAAGAAAAGCTTCTTAGTTACCAAAAAATTCGTCCTGGTCCGGGCTTCGAACCCGGGACCAACGCCTTGCCCCGCAAGGCGTTGTTCAGCTTTCTTCAGTTTAGCTTCGCTCACTGCGATCAAAATAGCAGTCAAATGTTCAGCGTTAGAAGTTTCATCTTTTAAATAGACTAAAATATCGTCAACATAGACGTTACAAAGTACTCCAAGAAACGGTTTCAAGACGCCATTCATCATCTTTTGAAACCAGGCAGCACTGTTCTTCCATCCGAAAGGTAGGCGAGTATACTCATATGCGTCAAAGGGAGTGGCAAAGGCCGTGTACATCTTATATTCCTCTTCGAGCGGTACCTAGCAAAATACTTTGCAAAGATCTACTCGGGAAAAGACTTTGCAACCTCCTGTTTCCTCAATTATTCCGTCGATTCTTGGCATCGGGAAAGGAAATAGGTCCGTCTGGTGATTCAAGATTCGGTAGTCTGTACATAGTCTCAAAGATCCATCTTCTTTAGGAGCCAGCGTAATTGGTGAGGCGAACGTGGACACCGATGGTCGTATTATACCGGCATCTAACATATTTTGGATCTCGCTTTTCAACCAAATTTTTTTCTCGCGTGACATGCTGTACGGCTTTCTCCTGACCGGTGTAACATCTATCAGCTTGAAAGGAACCGAGAATTTTGTTGCTGCTGATGGATAGTTGCTTAAGCAGACAAGTTCGGGGAATTTGTGGCGGGTGTCGTCTTCACATGTAATAAGGCGATCCGCGATACTCAAGGAAGCACACGTCTCTTTAGCCACAGTCACTTCATCATTCCAATAAAGGTTGAACTTTAGGGTCTTCATATTGGGTCGAGAGAGTAAAAATTTGTAGTCACACCCCTTTACTACGAGAGCGTCAATGTCAGAATTCTGGCCTTGAAAAGAGATTCTTGTTCTCACCGATTCATCATAGATTTGTCTGGTCCCATCAAAGCTTTGTACTTGTACCAACCTCCCTCGAATAATTTTATTCCGCTTTACAAGTGGCTTATTTATGACAGACACAGATGCCCGCTATACACTAGTGCATCAACATCTTCACCATTTACCTTTAGTTTGATATATAGAAGGTTAAGAACCGTAAGAAAAACAGTCTCCAATTTTGTCGTCAAGTGGGACTGTGCACCCTCTTTTATTAGTTTTTTCTTGCCGCTGCTTCTGGATTCAAGGAAGCCATGTGCTCTTGGTTGTTACTGGCATCGGAGATTACATTGACCACTCGGCTTCGACTATGCCAATTGTCAAGATCACGTGACCTCCAAGGTGCCTTCCCGGGATGGTAATCTGGCCGCCGTGGATTCTGGGAATTGGAATCAATTGAGAGGTTTCTGAAAGAACCTAGAAGTTCCTCGACAGTTTTGGGTGATTGCACTTGCGCCTGTCTTTGGAGTTCCTTAGGAAGCCGGTGAATGATGAACGGAACTATCGCCGACTCCGCAAGTTCCGGGCTTGCCATTTGAAGAATCCACCTTTCTTCATAAAAATACTCTAGGGGCTTTCCTGATCGAAATTTGTAAAAAAATTGCTTGGTCCCACCTTTCCACTGAGGCCCCGCCACGGTGGTCTAGTGGTTATTGCGTGCGACTGCTGAGCCGAAGGTCGCGGGATCGAATCCCGGCCGCGCCGGCTGCACTTTCGATGAAGGCGAAAATGCTTGAGGCCCGTGTACTTAGATTTAGGTGCACGTGAAAGAACCCCAGGTGGTATAAATTCCCGGAGCCCTCCACTACGGCGTCTCTCATAAGCATATCGTGGTTTTGGGACATTAAACCCCAGATATTATTACTACCTTTCAACTGGGTTTTCGTCGAAAGTTGCCAGGAAACATTTTCCACTCGTCCCATGTGTCGGTCTCGTGTCCAGCCTAGTGAAGCTCGTACCACTTTCGAGCCAGTCCGGTAAGAAATGGACGCGTGTACCTGATGCGCTCACTGGATTCTTCCCACGAGTCGTCCTCCCATGCGTTCTCGTAGAGCTTGAGCCTGGTGTCCGGCCTTGTGCTTTCACCATCGAATGGATCAGGCTTTGCTATCTCCTCGTTGGGTCTTTGCTGTGCTTGGATGACGGCAAGAAGACTGTCCTTGAATTGCTGCTGTCGCTCTGCGTACTGCTGCTGATGGTGGAGCATTTCCATGAGGCATGAGCCAACGGAAGAGTTTTCTTTTGCTTGGCGAACTCTTTGACGAGGTTTTCAAAAGCGGTAGCATGATGTGTTCTTGAAACTCGGAGTACTTCAGTCTCAGCTTTACTGATGGTTGGCGGTCGGGCTCCTCCGGCGTCTTCCCGGCTTTCTGAGCGACGAACTCACGCAGTTCGGAAGTCGTGACACTTTCAGGCACTTCATACTTGTCTTCATCCACGTCGCACGATGAAAAATATGACTTGTCACTCGAACTTCGGGATAAAGTCAAAGTTATCCACATAGTTGCGTTCTTAATCCTGTCGACTGCGCCAATGTAACATTCCAACACTGACAGAAACAAAAGCTTTTCATTCTTCTTCTTCCTCTACCCCAGTTCTCCCGCCAAAGCAGTTCTTCGTCGTCTTTAGGTCGCTACGACTGTGACAGGCAGTGGTTCGACTATACTCTGTCTACGCCAAGGAAAGACCTAGCATCACGAATAAGGCCACGTTAAGCCCCTAAGATAAACGCAGATTCGCTGTTTCTTAAGCTTTTCAGAGCTAGTGTAACTTTCTTCATATTTTTATCTGTGTTATACGAAATGGAGAAAACATTTGCCACCGTAGTGACGAGATGGGGGGCCAGGTATTACATATTTACTTTGCACCTCTTATTTTCATTGTATTACACGTGTTTCCACCTTCACTTCGTGACTTTTGATTCTTTCTGCATATTTGCTTTTTCTATTGATCGGCTTTGAATCAGTGAAGCGTGAATGACTTATCTTTATTCATAAAGTAACTCAACTTCTAATATATCGTCACCGCTGCGTTATGGGTTACATTTATGCTGATAATAACGACTTCATATCGGTAATACCATGCGTTTCTAAACATTTCGCGACCGTTGACGAGTACAGTCGTCATGAGATTTTCTGACAAAATAACCAGTGACGATTATACTCGTCACCAACAAAAATTGGTCCACACGGAACCAACGAAGGCTATACTCATTACACTTGTGTTTCTAGATGGCAACACTTGTCCATTTTGAACATTTGCGTCTCGGCTTTCATTTCATTACCATCTTTCATTTTATTGCTATGCGGTGAAGCCACCTTCGGGTTATATTTTTCAACGTATATAGTGAAGTAAAGAAACTCCATTGAGTTGAAAGAATGGTGCCATTTTATTTTAAAAAAATTAGAAATAGAGCGAAAAATGTTACCATAATTTTGCATGTTTTTCTTCGTTTCTTTCGTGGAAATCGAGAGCGCCCTCCCCTTTGACGCCTCGTTCACCAGCTAGCGTGTCTGCCGGCCCCGCGCGGCTCCAGCGCACGGCATGCCAGAACTTGCCACTGTGCACGCCTGTCCTTACTGCCAGTGACAGCACTCTCTCCACTTCGAGCTCGCTGCTGTCTGGCGCTTGCTCGCTGCGGCTGCTGCGGCAGAGATGCTCGCACCAGTGATGCCAACCCTAGGGATTTATCCCTACATCTAGGAATTTTCTATCCATTTCAGAAGTATGACATCTATTTATTGAACCTAGGGATCTTTCAAAACCTCTGGAATTGTCACACTACGCACCCTAATGACAGGCGTTACTGAGTAAATAGCTCTTTCAGCTAGAAATGCCATTAAAAATGGTAATTTTGCGATATTTGCTGGTTTTCATGTAGGAGAGCTTTGGTGTTCTACTGGCCAGAGTGAAGACGAGGTGATTATATGCTGAATACAGGGGGGGGGGGTGAAATTTTGTCGTCGTAAGTGTTCAGCATGCACGCGCGTATTATCATGACGCCGTGTTGGATTGCTGCTCTCTGAAACAAACAGAAGTGTTGTGTTTTTCTGCACATGAAAACGTGTCAAGTTCACGCTCGCGGCGTGTGTTCACCGTGCAAAGTCTCCATGTCTAATAACTTCTGGAGCTACAGACTTCGAGAGAAAAAGAGTGAAAGTAGGAATGACAGGTGGACGAGTTGGTACAGATTCATAATATTGACAGAAATATTAATTCGCTCCGTTTTCATAAGAGCCAAGATAGTGCAAAAATGTTGGACCTAATGTGAAGCTGATCGAAGGTACAGAGAACTGTCAGTCAGTAAAGAAAAGTCCCTGTACATAAACTGCCAACCATGCAACGCTGATTGCAAATGTAGGAAATTATAAACGGACTGCCACAACTTCGACGGCTGCAAGCACAAGAAAAGCACTACTGGCTTGCACTTGACCCGAACGATGAAATCAATGTCTTGAATGAGTGGGCAAAGTGAAGACGCCAAATCTATCTGTCCCTGTTGCAACTCGTGCCATCTGCAAGAGCTTTATGTGAACTTGCTCCCCAGTAATTGTAGAAAGAAAGGCCTTCAGTGCCTATTAATATGTTCTTTTATTGCGACGGCAATTATATGGACACTCTCGGCGGATCTATGCAGTCCCCGTTGCCGTCATGCCGCGGATATGTATATATATATATATATATATATACATATATATATATATATATATATATATATATATATATATATATATATAAAGGCACAAAGAAACGCAAATCAAAACATGCCAGTTCTTTTTGTGACAAGGATATCGATAGTTTACTGATGCAACTTCCTTGAGCTATTGTAGAAAAAGAACCGGGGTATTTGGATTCTTCGGCACGTGGGGCTCCAGGGTGATCACTTGGTTTTTTGTTAGGGGTTCCTTCTTGTCTTTTAGTTTTGTTTGGTTTTTGTGTTCTTGGATAAGCATGTGATCTTATCTTTGTGTGTAGCCTATACAGGGTGTCCCAGCTATCTTTAGCCAAGAGTTAAAAAATACAATAATTTGAGGCAGGCGAGTGAAATCAGTTGAATATTGCTTACAGCTATCTTGCGCACTACAGGCAATTTTTTATTTTGTAATTAACGAATTTGTTAATTAGGATTAATTTACTCAGTTGATAAATATTGACTTTACGCAAGAAATGAGAGTTGCAAAGTTCGAGGGCGTCTTCAGAAACCCCCTATTGCATCATTTGCGATAAATAAAGTTTTACGTGTACCATTTTTTCCATGCTGCAAAGAAAGCCCGCGAAATACAAAAAAATTGGGGGGACCCTTAAGCTTCGCCTTTAAGAGTTTAACGCAATAGCGATATCCCGTCCCTACTGCGTACTTCAATCACTTAGTGCATGCTATGTAATGGGTAGTATGGTTTAAACCAGGAGAAGTTATGCGCGGCAAATGTGGGAAATGTTTTCGAACTTGCTATGCACCCACTACGTGGTGTTAAGGGAATACGTGCAGTAAGGTGTGTGCCGTTTGTAATGGGTGGCTGGCTTTATTTAAACTATGGAATCGCTATCATAGTCACATATTCTGACGCCCGATGGCAATTTACGCTTGTAACACGCAATATTCCTGGGATATTACATGTTATATTGCGATGCCTATATAAAGGACGCTTGCGTTTGCGAAGCATGGAAGTTATTTTCACTGCAATTCCAAGCAGAGGAAGTTATTTTCACAGTATATCCAAGCAGAGGCATGGCTGTGTGGTAGAACAACTGCTTGCCACGCAAACGACCCGGCTTCGATCCTCACTCGCACCAGGGAATTTTTATTATTTATTTTATTTGCATCTTTCGCGATTTTTTGGTCACGTACAAGATGATGATTTTTTGGTCACGGACAAGATGATGATTTTTCGCTCACAACCAACGCCGACGCCGACGCCGGAATTTCTGCGAAACGAGCTCTTTAACGCTATCGCGTTAAAAATACCACGTGACTAGCGCATTTGCGCGCCGCGACCGTGCTGCTCTCAGCCGTGGTTCGAGCGAACAAAATCAGCTGCGACCACGACCCGCCGGCTGCGTTGCAGCAGTAGGCCGATAAGTTTACGGTGGTTTCTTCGCCCGCGTTCGCTACACCTTGCAGTCACGCGCGCCAACTGGCTGGCAACGGGCCAAGAAACCACCGTAAACTTATCGGCCTACTGCTGCAACGCAGCCGACGGGTCGTGGTCGAAGCTGATTTTGTTCGCTCAAACCACGGCTGAGAGCAGCACGGTCGCGGCGCGCGACTGCGCTAGTCACGTGGTATTTTTAGATGCGAAGCATCTCTTTGACTAGGCTGTGTAACGCTGTCCCTCCGTCCCGTGCGTGCGTACGAGCGCGCCGCAACGCGCTCCCCTCGCCGCAGGTGTTGGAGCGGTGCCAAGTAGGTCACGCCGCAGCAGCGCGCACTGCGAGGGGAGCGGGACGTCACTCTTTCCCTCGCCTGCCGCGCGCTCGCCTCGAGCGCTGTCTCGGGGAGACGCTGACTGATAGCGGCGAGGCGTGTCGACGCGCGCCTCTTATAGTCGCGGGAGACTTCAACGTTGACGTCAGCGGAGGAGGAGGAGAATGGCTCGTCGATTACATGCGTGACGTGTACTCGCTGAAGTGCGCGTCGGCGGAACGGAAACTACCCACCACGATAAGGGGAACGTGCATCGATCTGGTCTTTGCCAACTTCGACGTCGAATGTCTGCAGGAACCTCTCAGCGTGCACTTCACCGATCACAAGGCCGTGGTAGCCAAGGCGAAACGCGCGCCAGCTCCGGTCCAGCGCCCGTGTCCACTCTGAAGAAACGACAAGACCTACGCCAGCCATCGCTTCAAACGAATCTTCCAGCGCTCACCGCAGCACCCGCGTTAGCGCCGTTCAACCCGTGACGCCACCCGTGCGCAACAGTGCTGCTTCGCATCCCATCAGGGTTCCCTTTGGGAAGATGGTGTACATTTTTTTTGTATTTCTTTCTTTGCAGCATGGAAAAAATGGTACGCGTAAAGCTTTCTTGATCGCAAATGATGCAATGGGGGTTTCTGAAGACGCCCTCGAACTTTGCAACTCTCATTTCTTGCGTAAAGTAAATATTTATCAACTGAGTAAATTAATCCTAATTAACAAATTCGTTAATTACAAAAGAAAAAAATTGCCTGTAGTGCGCAAGATAGCTGTAAGCAATATTCAACTGATTTCACTCGCCTTCCTGAAATATTGTATCTTTAACGCGATAGCGTTAAAGAGCTCGTTTCGCAGAAATTCCCTCGTCGGTGTCGGTGTCGGTGTCGGTGTCGGCGTCGTTGGTTGTGAGCGAAAAATCATCTTGTCCGTGACCGAAAAATCATCATCTTGTCCGTGACCGAAAAATCGAGAAAGATGCAAATAAAATAAATAATAAAATTTTTCGGGTCCGAGTGAGGATCGAACCGGGGTCGTCTGCGTGGCAAGCAGGTGTTCTACCACTCAGCCATGCCTCTGGTTGGAAATACTGTGAAAATAACTTCCTCTACTTGGAAATGCAGTGAAAATAACTTCCATGCTTCGCAAACGCAAGCGTCCTTTATATAGGCGTCGCAATATAACATGTAATATCCCAGGAATATTGCGTGGTACAAGCGTACATTGTCATCGGCCGTCAGAATATGTGACTATCATAACTATTTCATAGTTTAAAGCCAGCCACCCATTACAAATGGCACACACCTTACTGCGCGTATTCCCCTTAACACCACGTAGTGGGTGCATTGCAAGTTCGAAAACATTTCCCACATTTGCCGCGCATAATTGCTCCTGGTTTAAAGCATACTACCCATTACATAGTATGCACTAAGAAGAAGAAGAAGGAAATGTTTAATGGGAAGAAGGAGGAGAGGTCGGCCTGGAAAGCGGGTTTCCGGCCTGCTACTCCTCACGGGGGGTAAGGGGAAAAGGGAAAGAAAGAGATAGAGGGAGGCATGATGAGAGGTGACTATGATATGGCACAATGAGTCACTGCACACATTGTCCTGTACGGGGTAGGAGAAGCACGAAAGTCTCTGTGCATTGGTTACGTTAGCACTAAGTGATTGAAGTAGACACTAGGGACGGGATATCGCTATCGCGTCCAACTCTTAAAGGCGAAGCTTAAGGGTCCCCCATTTTTACCCCTTGGCTAAAGATAGCTGGGATACCCGGTATATTTATGCGTCCGTGTAATAAAATCAGTTGGAAGTCTGCGCTGGTCCTCGTCTTT
>JALIZH010015713.1:0-26990 GCA_030522465.1 Rhipicephalus appendiculatus
GAGCGTGATTTTGTTAATAGAAGTCAGGAGTCTGCATTAAAGCGACATATAGGCAACCATTGTGGGATTACGACCATTCTAAGTTGTAAAAAAAAAAGCTCAAACTTAGACTAAGCCTTTCAGGAACAAAATGTCAACCAAAGACGTTGTTCAGTGCAAGAACTGCGACAACGTATTTTTTTTTCTGAATATATGAATGTTTGCGCCCACCTCTTTCTTGTCCACGTGTTTTCAATCTACAGCTGTGCGACATCTTTAGAAGTCAAAAAGTCAGTTTCACCGCAAGGGTGAAGCAATGAATGCGATAGCAACAAATTGTAATGTTATACAAAGTGAGGCTGGCAGCTAACTCTTTTGGATCCGATCTCACGCAACTCTAGAAAACGCTCGTTTAAAAGAATACGGCCGCTTCAGGGACACTGTGCTCACCACATTCTCTTCGCGTTGAGAGCGCAGCACGTAGAAGGGTATACCGGCCTCCTGCTGTCGGCCGCCGAGAAGGGGAGATAACGCGCGCGCCCGCGACGACCATGCTCGTAAAATCGTAGGTCGCTCGAGGGACTCCCCCCACCCCCCTCGCGTCTTTTCACGCTCACGAACGCCGGGCGGGGCCAGTTGAACAGTTGCGGGGATCTGATCGCATACTCCTCGGAGCGACGGCGACGGGCCGGCTCTGTAATCTCCGCTTCAGCCGCGTTCATCGCTCCCGCTCCCCCGCTATTACCCGCTGGTGGAACGTACGATGCGCAGGGGGCTCTTATCAATTGGAATTCATACGCGACATGACGGCGACGACAACGGTGACGGCAAAAACCCGTCCAGACTGTCCATATAATTGCTATCGAATAAAAACCTCGTTGCGCACTGAGTAGATGCGCAACCTTAGTAGATTACTCGCAAGTGTGAATGTGATGACAAAGCATAGTGCCACAAACAACATATCGGAAAATTGCAACAGATGATGGGATATCGTAAAGTAAAACCTCTTCCCCCATCTCCTTTTACCGTGCGCTTTCATAAACCGTAATAAGACAAAAAAAATTACACCATCTCCCGCTAAAGGGAACCATGTGTAGATGTGGAGCAGCGGGCGCTAACGCTTACACTGGCGGCGGCGTGGACGCTGGCGCTCATCGCAGCGTTGCGCAGGAGAGAAAACTGGGGAGGCGTAAAGCACGCAGTGATGGACCGGTGTTTCCTACTGGAACATGTCAATCGCTGCTAATGGGCAATGAGAGACAGAAGACTCCGACTGGACACAGAGACCCGCAGTCCGCTTTTAGTTAACGCGCACGCTGCGAATTTTTATTGTTCAACAACGCACGGGAGAAATCTCCCACCGGCACCACCTTGCAGGTCGAAATCCATTGCCATATATACGGATTGGCCAGTGAACGGTTGTGCAGAGCGAGCAGTCGGTTTTTTCAACCAAGAAACTCGCTAGCAGACGCTGCCTGCGTCGGCGTCGCGAGGTGACAGAGGGGGGGAGCGTAGGAGAGGAGAGAGAGGGAGGGGACGCGCATGCGCAGTGGGGAGGTGTGGACGCCGCGGGCAGGGATGCCAAGAGGAGAGGGGGGAAGCGTAGGAGAGGAGAGAAAGGGGGGGACGCGCATGCGCAGTGGGAGTGTGGACGCCGCGGGCAGGGATGCCTAGAGGAGAGAGGGGAGAGCATAGGAGGGGAGAGAGGAGGGGAGGCGCATGCGCAGTGAGGGTGTGGTGGCCGCGGGGAGGGATGCCTAGAGGAGAGAGAAAGGGGAAAGGAGGTTTTTTATTTATTTTTTTTAAAGGGTTTGCGCATGCGCAGTAAGGGATGTCACGCCGCACACCGGATTAAGCTCCGCCATAAGACGCTTCACATCTAAAAAAATAATGCGCTGATCCCACGACCTAACGCAATAAATGTTATGCGAAGCAGGCTATGGCGCACTTTTTTTACATTCAAACAGAAGTTAAGAAGCGGAGAGATGTGTTAGTGTAAACAGTGCGGAAGAGTAAATGATTCACTACTCGTCTAGGACGAGTCATAGTCGTGGCGCTATCATGGCGAAACTGGGTGAATTTCTATGCGGCAGGGGCTTGGTTTACAGTAGGAACGCGCGAGCCTCAATAATAAAATCGAAGGTTTTAAGTTCCAGAACAACGATATGATTATGAGGCGCGCCGTGGTGGAAGGCTCCGTAAATTTCGGCCATATGTTCTTTAAGGTACATTGACATCGCACAATGCAGTGACCTCTAGCACTACGCCTGTATCGAAATGCGACCGCCGTGGCCGCAGTTAAGTCAGCGAATTTCAGGTCATCAATTGAGCACGTTGAGCACGCGCACTGCTAGCATCATTGCGGGACTGTGCAGTGAAAGGCAGATACGTAGATACGCTAAGTCCCACTGGTTCGCCAAGAAATCTCTCGCTTTTAAGAAGTACGCAATGGTCGATTGGCAAACACGGTGACCTTTTTTCTAAGCTTGTGGTACTTCGGTTCCTTGTCGGCTTCTAACACGACAAGCACATCAGCCATGCTTCATTACGGTTTGCACATCTTGACAGGCAATTTAGTGCGAATAATTTAACCCGTCGTCTCCTGTAAAGAAAGAAATTATTACTCAAGCTTCTTACTCAAACTGCGGTTCCATGGTTGCTACTAGAGCTCAGGAACGTGGTTCGATGAACAGACAACACTTCGTCTGTCTCGATCTGTTTATCCCATTGCTCGTGCTGTTACCCAACCTGTCTTTTTTGGGGAAGCGTACGATATTGAATAGTACCCGTAATTTTTATCATCGCGTTCTTTGACTGCGGCTTTCTCTGCGGTGCGTGTTTTCGTGTCAATGATGTTCTAGATTGCATAGCATGAAAACTTTGCCAGCATAGTGATAAATATCAAGCACTTTGCGTTATCAAAAAGCGAATCATGCGCTAAAAGCTGTAACATGCAACTTAAGCTCGTATGTTATATCACTTAAGATAGGCTTTTTCCACTAGTTGAGCATGTTGTTCGGTGGCGTTAGTGACGTCCTAAGTTCCAAAATATGGTCCACTCAATTACTTAGAAATAGTTCAGAAAAAATATGCACCCTACTAACACAATAATACTTCAGAAATACTTCAAAAATTGTCTGCTATACGGACACAGATGACAGGGTGAACTTACAACAAAAACGAGATGGGCAGGAAACTTGGCACAAAATTGTTGTCTTTCTAGTATTGCGGTGTCATTCTCTTCGTTTTAGCTTTTCCGAACCATATGAACGCCCAAACTCGTGCAAGTTCTCATATTTTAGATACAAATGTGGCTTGCACACGAGCACCGGCCACTAACCTTTTCGGCTGTGTGGTACCAAAACAAACATTCTATGACATTACGCGCTTCACACTGTAGTATCAAAGTAGCGCATTTGTCAAGAATTCGTTTCTGGCTTCATTAATGGGTTCGGTATAGCTCTATTTCACACATTCCATTATTTGTACTTCATATACGTTCTTTTCTCTGCTGCCTTTTTAACAAGAATGTTTTCCATGCCGGGGTCCACCAAGATTTGAGTGACGTATTTCCGTCACGGAAATGACGTCGAAAAAATACACATGATCAGAAGACAAAAAGTTCTGTCAAAGGGAGTCGATCCTACGACCTCTAGGTCCGCGACAAAAGTTGCCGGGCACGCTATCCACTGCACCACGGTCACATGCCCTGTACGCTTTAAAGACACGCCTTTTATATCTACCACTGTCCTCTCACAGTGCTGTTGCTAAGGTTAAGTAATGCGTAATGACCGTGAAATGCACGATTAGTTCCTTCAAAACGTTGTTTCTAGCGTCCGTCCCTTTAGGCGCGTCTTAAATAGGAAAAGTGCAATTTTGTCTACGCATTAACACACTGCCAGGTGGCCACCTTACCCCTAGCATCGTCCTCGCTCATATCATCCGTCCATACAAAAAAAAAATGAAGGACACTTTGTACATTCTAAAGTGTGTTCGGCGAAAGCGTGTGGCCGTTCCACTGACTATGCCATGTCTTTTTTTCTTTTACACTCTCAGTGGGATAACACTCAAAGCGAATGTGTGCGTGTTTTCTTTTTTAGTTTTTTACCGCGAGTCGCAGCGAGACGCCAGACTAATCTTCCTCCGTTCGCATGCGTTAGTATTTTCTCGCGCTTTGTGCATCGTGCGAACGCCATAGCGTTCCAGCGCTTAAATTGACGGACCTTTTGTAAATTCGAAAGTGTAATCCGTGAACGCCTGTGTCCATTGAGAAGGCGTCGGTCAGAATGATTGCAAACGCTGGGCACAGCGAAGCTACGTAAGCAAAGAGCGAGCGCTGTAGAGTCCGACTCGACCGGCGTCCGTTTGCGCATCCCGGCGGCCACCTGGCTTCGTGCCAGAGCTCGGATGGACGGGACGGACGGACATGGACGGACGAACGGACGGACGGACAGACAGACAGACAGACAGACAGACAGACAGACAGACAGACAGACAGACAGACGGATGGACGGATGGACAGACAGAGGGACGGACGGACCGACGGACGGACAGACGGACGGACGGACGGATAGACAGATGGACGGACGGACACCGGACGGACGGACGGACACCGGGCGGATGGACAGACAGACGGACGGACACCGGACGGACGGACACCGGACGCCGGACGGACACCGGACGGACGTGAGCATGAGACATTAAAGGCTTTCGCCTTAATATCTCGGTGACGCGCGAGTGCTTGGCGTGCATTTCCAGCTCGCACCGCGAAAAATCGCAGCTGGCCAACGGGGAAGACACGACGCGCGTTGCGTTTCCGTCTCGTCGGGCAGGGTTGTTCAATAACTCGAATATGCCGCGAGTAGCCGACTTTAGCCCTAAGTTCGGCGTCCAATCAGTGACGCTCTTGTGGCTGTCACACCGCTTTCTGTTTCCGCTCGCACCGTACAGCAAGCACAAGCATCTATGACCACAACGGTTTATTTAATCATTGATCATGGACGCTAGTCGTCGGGATACAGATGTACCACCAAGCGTCAACGTGGATGCATCCACGTTAAACGGCGCTATAACTGTCAAACACCCATAGACATTGTGCAAGCTCTCTTATATCAATGTACAGTAAACATTCAACTACTTCTGTAAGGACACGTTTCACTTTCGTGTTATACCGATTCCTATGACGGAGGGATCAACCATTTTTTTCAACAATTGTAGCAGTCATTTGCATTTTCCTAATTTCTCGACAAGGTACTGTCATTGTTCCTAAAGTCTCGAACGCACGAAGTTGTACAACTAGTAATGTTTTGTTCCAAAAGAGCCTACCTTCTGTCATCGCTACAAGCGCTCACTAAGCACGATAAAACGATTTCCACGTTTCCATGCACTCGCAGCGTCATCATCAACCTATCTTAAGTCTACTTTCGGAGGAAGACATCTTCCAGTGATCTCCAACCCACCGTCTGTATTGCATGAGCTGATCTCATTCTACGCCTCCAAATGTCTTAATTTCTTTGCTCCAGCTAACCCTTTGTGGTCCACGGTCACGCTTCTCATCTCTTACTGTCCTTCCCGATGTTCTTTTTGATCACCTGTCATCTGTACTTCCAAAGACGTGATCTGCTCAGGTCACTCTTTTGCTTTTAATTTCTATTAGGTTACCAGCTGCCACTGCTTGCCCTCTGATACACGCTGCTGTATTCATATCTCTCAGGGTTTCTCCTGTCATTTTTGCTCACATTGCACGCTGCGTGGTGCTTATCCTCTTTTCGAGTTGGTTACTTTCCATGTTTCGGGCCCACTTTTTACAACTGGCAATACAGAATGGTTGTACACTTCCCGCTATAGTCCTTATTATAGTAATGTTAATAATATTGATGATATACTGTAATAACAATGACAGCAAAGAAAGCATTCCAGGAAATTTGTTCACTCACCAAGAGTCATCACGGCCACCACGGCTACCGCAATTGTAATGAAGAGCAAACAGAGTGCCGCCAACATGAGGTAGGAAAACGTGCGGTCCCTGCACGTTGACGTGTCGATTAGGCATGGTTTCTTTTCTCGTGCAATGGAAAGTGCGGCTCATTGTGCGCATACACTACATCCGCATGAACTTCGAAGTCAGCTGGAATTTTTTCACAGCATCAACACAAGCGACTACACAAAGCAACAGCGCGGCATCTCGAGAAAGAACGCAAAGAAACACGCTTTTATGCTTCGGTTACCGAATTTTCATTGAGCTTAGAAGCTTTGATGCCTGTCATGTGAATACATCGTAGCATTTTGAAACAAGCGGTAACATAAATGCAAATTGAGGAATTATTAGGATAACAGAAGATATTCATGTTTTTCCTAATAGAAATGATAGAAATCGTCAAAGAAAATTAGGCGTCATGGTGGCACGGTGGTAATGCTGCTCGGCTGGTGGTGTAGTTTCGATGCCGGAGGCAGCGGTTGCATTTCAATGAAGGGAAAATGGCGGACGCCCGTGTACTGAGATTTTGGACCACGTTAAACGACCCCAGCTAATCGAAATTTCCGGATCCTTTCACCACGGCATGCCTAATAATCATAGTGTAGACTTGACCCAAGACATTATTATTATTATTATTATTATTATTATTATTATTATTATTATTATTATTATTACTGTAGTACTACAACTACTACTATTACTACTACTACTACTACTACTACCACTACTACACTCTTATCACGGTAACGTTTAGGACAGCATAAAACGGCAAGTAACTTATAGTTTATAGGTTACATGGCTGTTACAACAATTTTATCTTTGTGTTTTCTTCATTTACCTCTCACATAAAGGTTACATTGACAGAAGCATGCCATTTTAAAAGCTAAAGCACCGCGATAGGCATTGTAACCTCTAGATTGTAACTTATAAAAGCGCAGTGACTCATCCGTCAGGGGACCTACACTATGGAGTGGAAGTTTATTGGTCAATGTGTCAAATCGCGATCTTTCTTGTTCAAGGTTGGCTTCAGCAATTTAACAGTGAATAATGTATAAACAGAACGGGTATTAGGTAACAGCAGAAAAGAAAATAAGAGTAGCAGCGATATTAGATTGCGGGATACTGTTGCAGATGATGGTGGGGTATGAATTAAAACTGCAGTTTAATAAAGTGAGCCCACTTCACACGTAATTAAAGAAGTGGCATAAAATCCGAACAGATATGGGCACAACAACCGAAAAAATTATAACGATGCGATCGAAGAATAATTCCGTGGAGCGAGAAAAATATGTTCCGAGACTCGCAATACAATTTATCCGAATTTTCTTGTTGGCTTGTCTGTTTAGTTTTTTTTGTCTTTTTTTCTCGCGAAAGTTAACTGGCCGTAATGTGCAGCAAACGTCAGGTCACAGCATTGCACCATACACGCTTAACCGTCATCAATTTGCCAACACAGGAGAAAAAGATGCCGCTAAGTTCACAAAACAGCATGCGACGGCCGCTCCAGTGTGAGCGCATGGAGGGATGTGTGAGCTCGCGGTGATGGCGTGACTCACAACTGTGGCGTCTTACTGGCGCCGTTTCAACCAGTTTCAACCGCATCGAAGGAAGGACGGCGTCATCTCTCTGAGGCTTTGCACAGCTTGAGGTGTATGCCGGGAAGGGCATTCGAATGAGAGGCGGTTGGTGTGGTGTTTGAAGCATTTGAAGTCGCGCTTGTGCTGCTCTTTGTTTCATCGATTTAACCAGGTTTTACGCTCCTCGTTTTGATGACGTGCTTTGCCTAATAGTGTTTTGTACGTGAGTGACGCGCACCTGGTGACACAGTAAGCAAACACACTCGCAAACGCGCCATCCGCCGCAAATCAGCCACGAGGCAATGCAAAGGGGACATGTTCAGTGCGCTGCGCGTCCGTTGCAACGAGCTGCATTGCCGATTCTTCGCCTGTCTGAGACTGGCAATTATCGAACGTGTTGCGTCCGTTGTTACGGTGGCCGAAGACAGCAGCCAATATGATCTACACGTAAGTAATGTTCTCTGTTCAGTGCATTATTTGCTTGTGTATGTGTGTTTATGTCACGTGCTTGCAAGAATTTACGCTCATGCGTAGCTACTGTCAGAGGTGGACCATGTCAGAAAAATAACTGATGTCATGTTTTATGCAATGCATTGTTAGTGGCAGAATTCTGTTCGCGTTTGTCCTTACAAGGCGGGTGTTTGGGCGTATATTATCAAACATCCGACCAAGATCATTTGTTATTTTTCCAGTTTATCTGAGAAGCATGAAGGACAGAAGTTTAGCCCTTCTTGCTGTCATCGTGTTGGTACCTTGAAATTGCTCGATGAAGCCTGCAATCACGGTGTGAAATATTGTTGCCAGCATCAACAAAGTGCCCCATATCAGCGCTGCCCAGAAGATTTCTGAGTGCTTGCTCCTCTGGGTTTTTTGTCACGACTTGGTCGCAGGTAGATGATACCTGTGTGTGTGTGTGTGGGTGAGGGGGGGAAGTGAATGAGTGTTTTCGCGTGCGTGTGTGTGTATATGTGTGAGCGCGCGTGTGTGCGTGCGTGTGTGTGTGTGTATGTGCGTGTATGAGTGTGAGAGTGAGTGCGTCTGTGTGTGTGTGCATATGCGCGCGGGCATTCGTGTGTGTGTGTACGTGTGTGGATATGTCTGCGCGCGCGTTTGTGTTGGTGTGCGTGTGTGTGAGTGGATGAGTGTGTTTGCGTGTGTGTACATATATGTACCCGCGCGTTTGTGTGTGTGTGTGTGTGTTTGTGCGTGTGCGTGCGTGCGTGCGAGTGAGCGAGCGAGTTTTCGAGTGCGTGTTTGTGTGCATGTGTGCGGGTGCTTGTGCGTGTGTGTACATGAGTGAGTGAGTGTGTTTGTGTGAGCGTGTGTATGTGCGCGCGCGCGTTTCTCTCTCTCTGTGCGTGCGAGCATGCGCGCGCGCGTGAGTGTGCGTGTTCAATTTTTGCTTTGTTCGGCTCAATGTTTCGGGTTTTCTGCCTTCACCATGTATCATCCCCACCAGACGGGCTTCCGTCAAACTTTTTCTGTGCGTTGATCTTGACTTGAAACCTTACCACAAATATATACCGTAGTCATCTTCGTTCCATAGTAGCACTCATACAGATCGCAATGTACGGGCGTTCAAAATTAAGATGACTTGAATTCATGCCCACGCTTCCGCTACTGCAAGAGGTGGGTCGTGTCAGAAAAAATAAATTGTCAGTCTTTGACGCAATTAATTGTTATCGGCAGTACTTGCTCGGCGGCGCTCGACTATACGTCGAACTGCGTCGCTATCTAAACGGGGCAGCTGCAAATGATATGTCACGCAAAAAACAATACGCTGTGGCTTAACTATATTTCAGATAGCATGAAATAGCATGGTTCTGTGGTTGGTATGTCTTTCGATGTTCTTGGTTCTGTGGCGATGTGAATCTGTTCTCTTACAATAGGGTAATTTTTGTTGTTGTTCTAGTTCTGTTCTATGGTGAAAGCAACGGGCCATCGTGGTTAGAAAAGCTGAATCGGTATACGTGTTATGTAACTGTCATAGCCGGAATGTTTGAAGGTACGTAAACAGCACAAATGTTTTTTTTCTTTTGCCATATTCATTGTCTTGCGTTGAAACTGTTTACAGCATACATCCTTCCCAAGGCATGCTGCGAGGATCTCCAGGCAGCTGGAAACTTCCCGGCGCCGATATGGCTTACGTTCCGTGCAGCCCAGAATATGAACTGCCACGTGGAATATACTCCTTGAGGAAAACAATTAGGTACGAACATATTAAATCTCCACCTGAAATGCTGAGTAGGGTCACTGAAAAACCTTGATTCGCCGTGGTGGAGCAGTGGGTATGGTGCTGGGCTGCTGACCCGGAGGTCACGGGTTCGATTCCGGCCGCAGCGGTCACATTTTCATGGCGGCGAAATGGTAGAGGCCCGTGTACTCTGCGATATCAGTGCACGTTAAAGAACACCAGATGGTCAAAATTTCCGGAGCCCTCCACTACGGCGCCCCGCATAATCAAATCGTGGTTTTGGGACGTGAAACTTCAGATACTATTACGAAAAATGTTGATTTTACAATTTTTGTTTCTAATCACCTGGCGCCGTGTTTCTGCGACGACACTGTCTCTTACATTATAGTTTGCTGACTCTTGTGCTAAAGAGAAGCAAATTACATGTGGGATTAACGTACTTTTTCAGTTCAGAATTTTCGTTTTCGGATAAACGTATTGCACAGGATATTAGATTTTAGGAGCGCTTATGTATTGGTCAAGTGACACCCCCTAGTTTTCTTTTTTTGGAGGGGGGGGGGGTAGTATATGTCTTACATTGCATGTTATCAGCAGTTGTGCGCAATGTGGCAGTAACCGTTGCCATAGTGTAAAACAACTGTACTCTTCTTTTAGGATCCACTGTCCAGCGAGGAGATTGCGGAATCAGCAATTGATATATTGCCTGAAGAAACATGATTGTGCGTGAATCAAGAGAAGGTTTTACTGCAGGTCCTGACCACCTGCTTCTGTAAATTTTTGCTGAGCAGAGGTGAAAGCAAGAAGAAACGCTTTGAATACCGGTGGCCTTCTATCAGCTAGGCAATCCCTGAACCGATATTGAAAAAGTAATCGATAAACTTATGTGTATTGATGACTATCACGCAACTTTGATGCCTTTTGCTTGGAAGGTATGAAAGCAATAAAGTATGCAATCTTTTAGAATGGTTCACGTTTTTTCTCCTACAACTCCTTAAGCACATCATTTTTTGTACAGTGCTTGATTTGGTCTTCTTTTTTACATTTTTCTTTAACATTACCTTTCGTTTAGGTACATGATCTTGTACGCCTTCACAAGCTGTGTTCTACAGCACATGCTCAGGAAGCTCGAACAATGCCCCTAGATTGCAAAAGTTGTTATCACTATCAATTTCGTGTTTTGGACCCACGCAAAAAAAAAACTGATATTTTTTGAAAAATGCAATTACGTGTGATATTGTGGGCAAAGGCTTCCCTTTTTCAAACTGTGCCACAGATGCCTGTTGAACCATTAAAAAGCATATCACCTGAACAAAATAAAGAAAGTGCAGTTGGGTCACAGCAAAGGAGAAAGTAGGAGGAGTTGCACGTGTATTGTTATATATGCTGCACGTATGTGTTAATGGTTTGAGTGAGTTAGTAGCATTACAGAAATGCAAACATTCCACGCACAGCCCAAGCGACAAAAGTAAAGGACTGAAAATCACCCTCTTTTTTGGCTGCCCTCTGGGTTTCATCGTCCTGCTTATGCGCAACGTGCCAGCAGGTATGGTATGCCGCACACATGAGTAAACTTAAAGAGAAGCACGATTCTGATCACACGTTATTTGCAGGGGGCTCCATTCAGTGTAACCGGTCTACCTATGCTCCACCAACCCAGTTGTCGTCAAACAAAGGGTATGTGCCTCTTTTTTCTTCCGATCTTCTTTCTTCGACACATTCCGGAACAGTTGCTCCGCGCATGATCGGCCCAGCCAAGTGTCGCCTAGCAAAAGAAGCGTGCGCACGCCTAATCTTTCGTACTTTCTTCTGCGCCTTTATTATGCTGTGTACACATATGTACACAGAGTGACGAGAACGTTCACGGGGCATGTCATGTTGCCTGCCCCTTTCTGAATACACACGCTGGAGCTTTGGAATAATTCTGGGACATGTCTGCTTAGAGCACGACAGTTGCGGTGTCTGTGGCAAGAGATGTACGTTTTCCTCATCCCACGAAAAAACAGAAAACAATGTCCTTTGGAGTTGGCTTAGAGCTCGCATGCATCATAACGTCACACCTTCCACCACAAGCATCGAGTCGTTCAAATGGGGTCTGCCCAAAAACGAGCAATTAAGAAGTACAGGTGATTGACAGATATTCTTAATTATGAGTTGCGCCATGTGTGTCGGACAAGTATCCTCTCTTGATCCAATTACGTAAAATATTAAGCATTACAATTTGCACGTAGACGGCTATTACAACCGCACAAGGAATTGCGAAAAAAAAACACGAGGCACGCGCAGCAAGTAGTCCGAAAGAGTGGAAAGCCGTGCATCCGTTGCTGCGGCACACCTGGCTGATCAATGCATGCGATGAGCGTAACCTCCTGGAATGCGTCGAAGAAAGAAGAGCGAAGGAAAGAAGAGGCGCAGTGCAGTGGCCGTATAAAATCTCCTGCAAGCCGTTTTGTGTGAACAGTATACTGTGTACTGTGCAACGTAACCTCTATTTTTACGTGAGAACGCTCGATATTGTGAACCGGTGCTAAAGGTTATTTCTGTGACGTCTGTCTTAAAAGTAAGTTTGTGCATTTTTAATAAAGGTTAATTTTGCAAAGGTTACAAGATAACTTTTATTTTATAAGTACACAAATTTGTGAAATTGTGCACCTTTAGTAAACGTTACCGTGCTTAGAGTGTACTACTACTACTACTGCAACAACAACTACTACTAGTATTACTACTACTACTACTGCTACTACTACCACTGCTAAAACAACAACAGTAGTAGTATTGTTAATCAAAGAAAGTGTGCCAGTATGATTAAATAATTCTTCTCCTATGTATGTGTTAGGGACAATAAAGGATATATCACCGATGTGTCTTATTTTTTCTTCCGTTTTTTGTCCCCCCCCACCTGTGAGATCTGTAACGTTTCAAGGTACAATACCAACTAGCCTAGCAAGCTATTCTATTCAGATGTTCGTGCGTAAGGAAGAACTGAGGAGGAAACGTTGCTTGTATGAAAAAGTAGGAAAGTGGCGCTAGTTGGTAAGGATACATCAAAAGAAAGTTCATCCGCGAAGACACAGACGTGTCCTCGTTGTTGTGCCTGTATAAAACTACATATTTAATTACTAAAGGCGTGAATTTATAATCTGGACAATTCAATGCCAGATTTGATGGTTATGCTCCGGTGAACGAGTTTTTACGCTCTAATAACCTCTGATAAACGTGACAGCACTTAGGCCCTTCGTAAAAGCAGCAGCATATGTAAGGTGTTTTACGAACCGCAGTGGTACGGCAGTCTCTGTACAGGTTTTCGTGCTTCACGGAAGAAATGCTTGTCCACATCTTGTCTTCTACACCGTAGTTACTTCTCCGTACAGCGGCGCAATTATATTACTTAACTTGTTCACCGACATATGAGCAACGCTACCGGTACACTTAGCTCAAGAATTTAACTCATATTAGTAGATTATCCTCTCGCATTACCGTAAGCTGCGCCCTCATCACAATAACACTCTTGGTAAGCAAAAACACGTGCAAAAAAGGTAATGCTGGTGGCAATGCCACTTCGAAATTCACGGGCCAACTTGTTGTAATGTCATAGTTTAACAGCGTCTACTTGGGCCTACATCTTTCTTAATGGGCGCAAATAAAGTATATTTTCTAGTGAAAGAACGAGTTACTTAGCATGCGTACCATGTTTCACGAAACATTATTGGGACAAATGTGGCAAAAATATGAAGAACTAAACCTTGATATGCGTGACTTCATGTTCACATTCAAAATGCATGATTTGGGCACGGAATTCAAGAATTAGCCTTTGAGCTATATTTTTCTGGTATTAGTAAAACAAATACGGTGAAATTAATAACCAGATAATTACAATAATCACGTAACCTGCTCATTAAGGCTCCATGATAAAAATATAAAACTGCGCTCTACACACAAGACGCTTGTTTCTTTCGTCTTGTGTGTAAAGTGTAGTTTGATATTTTTAACCTGGAACCTTACCAACTCGCTCAATCTACCCGTGTTCTTCATTAAGGCTGAGCGTTATTTTTAACTCACGTGGTCTGGTGAGAGAAAACATAAGGCATGACATGGCACTTTTGCCTTTTCAAACTTTAGATTGCTTAATTGAAATGTTTTTCAGGGGTTTCTGATTGCATAGGGGAGTACTTCAAGCGCACATTACTCTCCTGAAACGTCAGACACGTGTCCATGAACTTTATTACCGTATTTACTCGACTGTAGTGCGACTACAATTGTAACACGAGGGGTGACTTTTCATTGCGCCCAGGAAGAAACAAACTAGTTATTTCGGTATTCCATTGTAACTCGAGGTTTGACTATATACATAGGTAGAAAAAAATGTGGAAAAAAAAGACTGGTGTTACATTCGAGTTTATACGGTACGCTGCTCCGAAACTATGTTTTAATAACTTCAAGCCTTCTCTAATTACTTTTAACTGTTCAGTCATTGAGTTCACAACAGATTAAAATTCTTCCACAATACAAAAGATCTAATAATTATCCGCGTAATCACGCAATACCATCACCTAAAGCGTAGTCTAGCCGTTTTCAGCTTTGCTAAGGTATGAATGAATAAGAATAGCGGCAACCTTAGAACCAGTGCAAACTCATGCTTTCTGTACAAGTAAGCCTTCTCTCCACCCAACCGGTGTTGGAATTAAGTACATGAAAGCGATTTACAGAAAACCTCTCGTTGATACATAACATTAACTGCAAAAAGATGTTCTCGCACTTGCTCAATAATAATTTCTTAAACTTAAGGTAGGTCACCACCTTCAAAAACGCATTTTTTGAAAAAAATTGAGTTGTTGAGATTTTTTATTTTGATGTTCCCTGTCCATTCAAGAAGATTTAGAAAAAAAATAATGCAGTTATATTAAGCCATTTCAAAGTTATAACCATTTTTTCAACACTTGCTGGACACATCCGAAACTGAAGGATTCCGATTCGACATCTACCATCTCGTCATAAATGTTTTTCGCGTACATATTACGCAATGCTAAGGTGTTTAAGAACATTCTAAAGCTTGTAGAACATGATGTTTTCAATTTATTTTAAAATTTCCTCTACTCGGCTGCGGCACTCTATTGTTTAAGTTGCGCGTGCTCTCACTCGGCAGTCTGTGTTCTTTTTGTGTGCCATTTCGAGCTCTTGGACTTAGTTCTGGGTTTTCAAGGAGAAAGTTATAGTACTTCATGAAACATGGCGAAGTATAGAACGAAACAGAAGCGTTTATGAAAGTTAGGGAATCAATATTCGAAGTGTGGACCCACTGTGGAATACGGGGATGAGAGTCAGCTGGAGACACGAAACGAGCTAGGAAAAAAATGTGTGCTTCATCTCGCTCAAAAGAAGATTATGCCGCTTCAAAAGAGGTCCCAAGCTATAAGCCTGGTGAATTTCAGGTCTATTTAATGTTTCTTTGTTTCATAGACATTCGGTTCAAATTTCAAAGCCATTTTTCTCAAAATGTGATTTTTTGCTTCCTACAATTACGCGAACAATGATAACCATCTTTCCAATAAATATTTTCGCATAAAAGTTTTTGTGCTGTTTCTTTATAGGTGGAGCTGTGCATTCGAGCAGAATTATTGAAAACTAGCGGTAACTTTTTGTACAGTGGCCAACTGTGAGCAAAGAAAACCTGCCAAATATAAACTTTTTCAGTCTTTTTATGATAACGCACCCAAGCTTAGAGATATGATGATCGTGGAGGTTAGATGCACAGAACGTTGTCCTCACTACGTAGTTGCCAAGTGGCGTTTGAATTGCAACAAGAGTTTTTTAGTTATGACTGTTGGCGCAACATGCATATTTTGGCACATTTTGATTTTTATAAATTTTATGTTTTTGATTTTTATTTATTTCATAATCATAAAGCTTAAATTTACCAAAGCCCAACAATCCAAAACCATAATTATAACTTTTGGACCAAAACGGTAAAAGTTTTTCCCGAAGGTGGTGACCTACCTTAACCTATCGTGCAAGAAAGACCGATAAAGGTCCTGAATATCCATATTAAAGCTCCATATACAACCCACTTTTTTCTCAAAGAAAGCCAACTAGCGCCTGTGACTACCGCGCGCCAAAAATGTTGCTCAATCGAAGTGAAGATAAGCATTTCTGCTGGTAACTACATTTAACTGCCAGTTCTCTTCCTAGAAATATCGTTTGAAGAGCTTTTTAATATCAATATCGATGACATTTGTAGCTATCTGCCTCATTGCAGTTTGCTAAAATACAGTGAAGACTAATAATGGCCAAGTGACTAAAAAGTAGAAGTCTAAAACGTATTCTCCATGGAGCTCCTGCCGCATTCCATAAGCCGGCAAGTAATATAGGGCGCAACTCGTACGCCCGCACCTCCTATAGACATCAACTCTTGGATCACCCAAGCAGGATTATTAAATTATTTACCTTGAATCGCTTTACAATTGCGACACACGTTTCATTTCCGGTGACAGCAACGACCACTCGGACGTAGCATTAAATCATCTTTATGTATTTCCACATACAATAACTGAAACTTAATGCCACGATCTACTGGCTTCAGAATATAGCCCATAGGCTATTATTCTGAAGACGGCAGATAATACATGCCATGCAATGCACATTTTTGTGCAGGTTTACCGCACCTAGCGGCGATCAGGGCTTCCTACGGGGGCGCAACCTACGCAAGGCACAACATGAACATTGGTGTATCAGAAACTTCTGCGGTCGCAGTAGCGATCATTTTTGCTAATCACTATTACCTCATTAAGAACTCAATAATAATGGTGTTTCCTTTCAGAGCTTGCGACTAATGGGCAAAAAGCGCGCTATATTCACTTTAATTATGCTCTTGACATTACCCCTCTATGTTGCCGCGATAGCGCTAAAGAGCTCGTTTCTTAGAAATTCGGGTGACGGCTCCAGCGTCGACGGCGTTGGTTGTGAGCGAAAAATTACGGTTGAAGCAAACAATAAAAGTTTCAGGTTCGAGCCAGAATTGAACCAAGGTTTTCTGCGCTGCAGACAGGTGTTTGATTACCGGAGAAATGCTCGTCATCGACTGAACGTTGAAGGAGAAAAGTCTGATCTTTGTGACTTACTTTGTCGGTTGGTCACCTGGAAAATAACATGTATGTTCTCTATTGAATGGCTTCATATACGACGTTACTATTCTTTATTCCTGCACACGAAAAAGCGCCACATGATTGAAGAAATCCTCAGCCAGTACCTTTTGCGCACTGAGCAAGTGAACTCGTAGAGAAGCGTGGTCTGCCGCGGCTGCGAAAGAAGCCAACACACACTTAATCAGGTCCTGTATAAATGCTGGATTTTCCTCAGAAACCAGACGAATAATGTCAGGTTTGCTGGCTATATCCAGCAAATAAAGTGGGACTTGTTTAAGAGTGAAGAGCAGGGAAACAGCGACGCTCACGCAAGAACCGGGACATTCGCGCGATACCCTCTGGCTCGCGTTGGAGAACTCTTCATGGTTTGCAGTTATGCAGGCAGTGTAATTGTCTGCTTAATTGCAGACTCATAACAAGTTGCCAGCACACAGAAAGCGCGCACATGTATCTGAAAACACTGAACGAGGGCAAGTATATATGGGCAATTTAAGTAGTTGCTGAGAAGTTAGCTACAGTTATCCGATCTGTATAAGCTCGTCGAAGACGAACCTGCACAAACATGAGGTCATCATAGTCTACACACGCCCCCCAGTTCTTGCCCATTTCGATGAGTTATCAGTGACCACCATTCCCGGTGTTGGTTTACAAGCCTTAAAGATCCTTCCGGGCGATTAGCACGCTGGAGCCTTAGACTACAGGAGTTCGATATGACGATTCTGTACAAATCGGGAAAACGACACGCGGACGCCGACAGCCTATCTCGATCACCGATAGAGTCGGCTGCTTCTCTCGATGAAGAGATGGCATTCCTCGGAATCCTCGACACGTCAACAATCGCAGACCAACAACATGACGATACTGAGCTACTTGGCCTGATTAATAATTTAGAAGGACGAAGCCAGAAAGCACCCAAAGTCTTTGCAAGAGGATTATCGTCATTTTGTTTGCGCAACAAAGTCCTTTACAAAATGAACTTCTCGTCAGACGGGTCCACCTACCTGCTTGTCGTCTTTACCGCCCTTCGTTCTGAAGTACTGCAAGCGTGCCACAACGAGGTCACCTCTGGACATTTAGGCTACACGCGCACACTGAGCAGAGATCGAGAGAGGTACTACTGGCCAAGACTCGCCGCTGCCGTGAAACATTACGTTCGGACCTGCCTCGATTGCCAGCGGCGCAAGTCACCTCCGTCGAAACCACCCGGTTTGTTACACCCAGTCCAGGTCCCGCCAACGCCGTTTGACCAGATCGGAATGGACCTTCTGGGTACACTTCTTACCTGTAGTGCTGGTAGCGGCTGGGTTATTGTGGCGACCGACTACTTTACTCGCTACGCCGAGACAAAAGCCATCCAGAGAGGCACAGCAGAGGAGGTGCCCGATTTTTCGTAGAGAACATTGTGTTCAGACACGGCGCACCATCAATCGTTATAACAGATCGCGGAACCGCATTCACAGCAACGCTTTTAGATCATGTGTTGGTGCTCAGCGGTACTATTCATCGTAAGTCGACAGCCTACCATCCACAAACCAACGGACTGACCGAGCGGCTGAACAAAACCCTGGAAGACATGCTTTCAATGTATGTGGACATAGAACACAAAAACTGGGATGAGATTCTACCTTATATAACGTTTGCTTACAATACTGCTAAGCAAGAAACCACACGGATGACCCCATTCCGCCTTGTTCACGGACGAGAAGTAAAGACGATGTTGGACGCGATGCTGCCACACGAATGCGATGACGTTGAAATGAGTGCCGACGCGTTCACCCAACGCGCAGAGGAAGCCAGGCAGCTCGCATGTGTGGAAATATACCACCAGCAAGAGCACGACGCAAGTCGCTATAATTTACGTCATACACCTGTGACCTACGAAACCGGCGACAGAGTATGGGTGTGGATGCCTGTACGAAGACGGGGACTATCCGAAAAGCTGCTACTTTGGACCCTATCGAGCAAATGTAAAGCAAATGGAAAGCAACAACAACAAAAAAAAAAAGAAAAATGGGAAACTTTATCACATATTTCGAATGTGGACGCCGGCCGCCGGCTTCTTTTTCTTTTCAGTCGATGTTTTCGTGCTTCCCCGCCCTCCTACGAAAGCTTTCTGCACCTAACGTGGTTTATCACTGCCTCCAAGATCGAAGGCATTGCAATATATCTGCGGCCGCACCTAGTTTTGCATTGCCTCCGTGACCGGCCCACCTTTGACGAATCGAGGATGTCATGGGATGATTTCAGCATGTGGCATCACCCGATGTGACGTCAAAGTGACATCATGAGATCATGATGACTTCAAAGATACCAGTGATGCGTGACGTCAAAGATGACGTGCTCTCATGACGTCACGCGATGATAAATTTTGGCATCGCTCCTGTTGACACCAACGCCGCAGGAAGCCCACGCGGACAGTGAATTTTCGGGTTTCATGAGGCATCAGAGGCTTTTCGCGTACGTATATAGTGATGTTCCATTAATCATCGTCTATATCGCCAAGAAGAGAATGTCATCATTCCTAAATACCAGCACGGTTTTCGCAAGTTATTCACGTGACATTCAAGTCGAAGGACTAACTAGCGATTGATTTTCAGCAGCTGAAGCAGGCTTTCAAGTGGACGCTGTGTATCTCAATTTCTCTAAATCTTTTGATCGCATTTATGCGCAGATAATTGTGTTAGATATAGGAACATTATCAATGATGCGACCACCTTTACCTTGAAACCGACCTCGATGAGGTGACAGCTTGGTGCCCCTCATGGCCAATGTCTCTACATGTGTCTCAGCAAAACTAGTCTCATTCACTAACCATTGCACTCGGCTTCCTACAACCTACCCTACTTATTGAATAATGCCAGCCTTGAACTTGCATCAACCTACAAGTACCTTGGTGTTCATCTTCAGTGTGATTTTACTTGGCATTACCACATTAACACTGTCTTAGCATCAGCTAACCGAGCACATAGTCCTCTTAAACGTAACCCCAAGCACGCACCGCCCCAATTAAAAAGAGACACTCACTTCTAGCAATCATCCGCCCAAATGTTGATTATTTTTCTGCTATGCGGAGTCCCGATCAATCATATGGAATCAACATCATTGAATCCTTAAAAACCGTGCTGTTCGCCTCATATATTTTGATTACTCCCACTTCCCGAGAGTCACAGCGTTATAAAACAACGAGCTGAGTTGGAAGCACTATCACCACGACGTCACTTTACTCGCCCAACCTTATTTCATCAACTGTACCAACATTGCATGCTACATCACTCGCCTCCCCCTCTCCCCAACACAGTTTTCCCACGCCATGACCACGATAACAAAGCAGCACGCACAACTTGCCGCTCATCTCTTTACACTGTATCATTTATACCACTCACGATAATACAATGATAACATGGCGTCATAAACACAGACTGAAAGTGAGTTTTCATCTCTTCATGTTTTGATACATAAAAAATGTTTCACTTACATTGATATTCCTACCTGTTTTCTTATATACGCAGAAACGTATTTTGCATCAGTGTGATTTTAATGTAATACTGCATCTGCCTACCGCAAATATGTATTTTTCTTGAATCATAATTAATGTGTAAGCTTAATATTTCAGCTGTACTTCGTGTTCCTACGATATTATATCTATTACGTCGATGTTTAATACATTTTACTTTTTTTCGTAACATGTCTGACAGTTGTGTTCCGTGCACTGGTATTGATATTGTCTTCCGGATTTACGCCGCCCCCCTCCCAATGGAAAAACGCTAGCATGAGGGCCCTTGGGGTATCGTAAATAAATGAATCACATAAATATTGCGAAGAAACTCTTTCAACTAACTGTGTGTGAACCAAATGTATGGGAAAGAACAAGACATCCCATTTATAAAACTGCAGGACGAAGGAAACATTACTGTCTTCTTGTTTTCTTTCTGGCGACGATGCGGCTCCCTTCTTTTTTTTTTACACGACCAGACTTGCTGCGAAAAGGAATATTGATATTTTAAAAGCGAAGCTGTGTAATCTCGGGAAACCGCCGTTTAGCGTTACCGAAAACTATCAGCCTCACAAACGCAGCGCGCTCGCTTCATCCTCTTCATATTCTGCTTATAATCACGTTCATCATACGTTCTTCCACTTTGGAGCTGCTGAACATCTGCGGACGAAATATGGCTATTGCGTACTTAAGGCAGCTTTTTCTTAATTGCGAATCCTCATAATTCTTTGTAACCATACGACCTCTCAGTTGCAGTCAAGCTGCACTATGTACTAAATTTGTTACAAGAGCCCATCTACACTATATTCTCTAGAATAATGTACCATAAAACTATGTCTGAAAGCGCGGCAATATGCAGAGGAACCACCAACTTACTGCCTATTTGGCTTGAAATGCCAGATGCACCTGCACACGAAAAAAAAAGACAGATATTTCGTACAATGCATGTAAATACTTTCGCACGTTGAAACTGGCAAGAAATGCTGCCAACGTAAATCAGACATCGTAAACTTATCCTTTATACACTGCATAAACATGGAAGTGCTGACATGTCCTTAGTCAATGTGCAGTCAATGTGCTTAATCATGCATTGCACATGTATTTCTTTGATTTCCCATACCCAAAACAAATTATGAAGGTTATATCAACCTTGCTGGATTACTTGTACTTCCATAGAGAAAGCGTAGCCCGAGAGACAACATATGCATATCCTCGCAAACAGTCATACTTGTTACATAGGAAATTCAATACAGTTTCGTTGCTTTTTTAGGTGAGTAATACTAACTAGGGCTCATGCACAGTGAGCCCCAGATCTATTGAGTAAAAACAGAACCAGCTTCCTCATCACCGAGGGTATAGCATTGCTGTTATTTCGATTATTCTGTTGGCATAACTAAGCTTTTTCCTAAACAATTCGGTGCACTGAGGTAGTCGATACGGCTAAAACAGGAGTGCTACATCGAGTCGTCAGGGTTTACCTCGTTTAGAAGATACGCAATCAGAAGAACAACATGATCACTGTAGCACGAAGACACTTACACGTTAAACTTGACATGGCCTGCCCAATCGTTACACAATACCGGTACGTAAGCATTTACATGTGCGATCTGATAAACCTACATTTTTGCACAGTTCACACGATTTATCTTATCTAAAATATGAAATTCTTGAAATGAACCACTCACTTCAAGACAAAAGTCGCGTACATAATTTTTGAAGGGTGAATTCAGGCTGAATTCAGGACCCCCTCGATAAAACAGCCATTGCGTTTATATTTGCTTTTGGGAAGTGAAGGTGTTACTTTTCTGAGGAAATATTCAAATGAAGTTTTTCTGAAGATTTATCGTTTCGCAAATCTATGAGAAGTGCCTTAATATTTACATGTACATATTTAGCGAAAATTGCTGTTTTTGTTCTGAAAATGAACTGAGGAGAAAGGACTCGCGTCACAAAGCGAGTGATTTTTTAATTCTTCGGCTGAGGGACCTGGCTGCCTCAGAAAAACATGTCTATTCTGCGGAAATAAGCTGTATGTCTGTGTAGGCGTGCGCCCAGACTTCAATGACATTTAGAGAAACACTTTACTAAAGTACGCAGGTAGAAGTCGTTGTATGGACGTATATCTAGCGCGAAATTAGCTCAGGCGACCGACTACCGAAGTAGCAAAACCGCGAATAGCATTGGAAATCCGGGCTTTATGATGGGCTGCTTTTTGCCGGCCACTTCCGCTTGCACAGGTTGTTTGTGCCTGCTGCTCTCTTCTTGTAATGCCGGGGAACAAATTGGCCCAGTGTCGAGATTTTTCTGTGTGATAATATTTTTCTGTCGTGACTGTACAAGTTTCATACGACCACAACAACAATATTGCACTTGCAATTCGGTCACCATTTTTCCTCATACGTCCACGTTTTCTTTCAAGGCTCATTTGAGTTACGTGTGCTGAGGATGCGATTGATGTTTCTTATACTACAGTCATTGCTGCCTCTTCTAGATCAAATAATTCATATGTCACTCTATATATTTGAAGAAACACAGATTGGATGGTATAAAAACAGTAGTAAAGGGGATAACAGTTTATCGCCTTATGCGTGATTTATGGTCACAAACGCAATCCTTACGATGACTTCGTGGTTAATGAACCAAACTTTGAAAACTGAAATAAGAAATCGATAATTTTTCTCGTTCATTCAGATCGTTTGTTGACATACCTGCTGTCGATGGGAACTGGCTGTCCTCTGAAAACAATATAAATTGCTGCTTTCAGTTAGATATATCCCAGTTCCAAAATTGAAGTTAACGAAAGAATTTGCCGCTGGCCGCAAGCATTATAAAACTGTGAAGTAAGAGCTTCTAAAATGCCGGCTAAACTAAAGGGCACTTACCTCAGTCAAGAAACTTTTAAATAAAAGTAATAATAATAATAATAGTAATAATTTTTAATAATAACAATATAAAAATATTACCAATAACAATAATAATTATAATATTAATAATTATAATACTAATATTCAGAACAGCACCTGCGCGATCATCACCATATGCTCTGCCAACCTTATTATGCCAGTAAAATGGCTGGCAACATTACTGAGCTTATATTATAATACGTGGCATTATTATAATACAAGGCATTATTTTGCACGATGGAAATTTTTTGATGAACGTGGTTGTCTGCGTCAGTTCAGAGGCCGGTGCATGAGCCCTAACTATGTTTCGAAACGCGCAAAAATGTAGTCTTGTACTGTTTTAAATACAGCATATGTTTACGCCCTTAGTTGCTGCCCATAGTTAGTCACAGATAAGGAATCACCGTGAAATGTTTAACATTGAATTGTTCTTGAGGATTAATATTCTATGTGTTAAGGAAAGTGGACGATACAAAATAATGAATGTTCACATTGGCTATGCCACGTCAGAGAAGGGCGAACGGCCACTGCTGTGTTTTTGCTCAAACGTCTGATCCACATGATTTAGCTGATCTGCAGCGAAGCCAGCTCACGTGCAGGAAGCACGTTTTAACGCGGTAGCGTTAAAGAGCTCGTTTTGCGGCAATTCCGGCGTCGGCGTCAGAGTCGTTGGTTATGAGCGAAAAATCATCTTGCCCGTGACCGAGAGATCGAGAAAGATCCAAATAAAATAATTAAAATCCCTGGGCCCGAGTGAGGATCGAACCCTGGCCGTCTTCGGGGCAAGCATCTGTTCTACCACACAGCCACGTTTCTGCTAGGAAATGCAGTGAAAATAACTTTGCTTCACAAACAAATGCGTTCTGTATACATACGTCAGAATACAACATGTAGTATCGCAGTAATATTGCGTTAGAGTGTACTAGAACAGGGGAGTGCCCGGAACGAGCTTCAAAAAGTGATGCCCTAACAGGGTCAATCCGCTTGCGGCGCTGCGATCGGTAGTCTGCAATGTGTCGTCGTTTTAAGAGGCAAGCGGGCATTCTACCTCTGCACCACTTTGGTGGAGCCACGCGCAGCTCTTAAAACGACGACACATTGCAGACTACCAATCGCAGCGCCGCAAGCGGATTGACTCACTTAGGGCTTCACTTTCTGTACATTGATGCTGCGGCCGTTCCGAGCACTCCCCTGTTCTAGTACACTCTAATTGCGTAGTACAAGCGCGCATTACCATCGGGCGTCACAACACGTGAGCATCATCACGATTTCGTTGTTGACAGGCGACCACCCATTACAAAAGACACACACGTTGCTGCGCGTATTCCCTTAACACCCCGCAGTGGGCGCATTCCACGTATGTACTAAGTGCTTGAAGTACGCACTAGGGAAAGGATATCGCTATCGCGCTCAACTCTTAAAGGCGAAGCTTAAGGGTCGCCCAATTTTTGTTTTTACGCTAGAATTTTTTGTCCTGCGTTTATAAAATTGCGTCCCGTGGAGCGGGAGATACAAAAAGCTGCAAAGCTAGTGTCGTTTGTGCAAAAAATAACGTAAATCAAGTTAAATCTAACTTTTTCGACATAGTCGCGGTTGCTGAACATCGTTAAGCGCCACAACTCATTTCCGATGCCCCTCATGAGACCTTCTATCTTCGCTTTCCACAATCGCTGAAGCCGGTGCGACTCTATCAGGTCAGACTAAAGATCATGCACAGGGCTGGTCAAAAATTCCCAGGCCACTAAGCCATGTATCGCTATGGCAGCGTGGCCTGGGAACTTTTGACCAGCCCCGTACATGAGCCGTTGACGAGTGATTATAGATACGCTTTCAGATTATCATGAATACGTATACACCATCTTCACATGTGGACAGTACGAACGTATTACAAGTTTAAGGTGAGCGAAACAGCTACTCGGCGGCAAATGAAGGCTCTTCACATTCAGTGGTGACAAAAATAAGTGGCTGGCAGTTCACGTCTTAACTGCACCCAGTTTCATGAATTCTTACATGGACTTTATGTTCTTTTCTTAAATGCGAAGCATTTCATAGCGAACTTCGGCGACCTTGAGCGTATCTATCTATCTATCTATCTATCTATCTATCTATCTATCTATCTATCTATCTATCTATCTATCTATCTATCTATCTATCTATCTATCTATCTATCTATCTAGCCGCCTACGACTTTGTGCTCTGCTGGCCGTATCGTTAATGGGATTTATACCAAAATTGGTATGGCATAACATGACTGTACGACGAACATGACTGGCTGGTCATATCATGAAAATCATGACTAGCTTGTCATGAAAAGTATGATTTACATGCCATGGTCGTAGTGCTCCTGAGGCCATTTTCTTAACTTGATATATCCAAAAAATTGGCACGATGAGACATTTCTGCATGACGAACATAAATGACAGGTGGTACTATGTAAACCCCCGTTTGTTCCCTGATCCACTCTGCTCTCTTCCTGTCTCTTAAGGTTACACCTATCATTTTCCTTTCCATCGCTCGCTGCGTCGTCCTCAGTTGAAGCTGAACCCTCTTTGTAAGTCTCCAGGTTTCTGCTCCGTAGGTAAGTACCGGTAAGATGCAGCTGTTATATACCTTCCTCTTGAGGGATAGTGGTAGACTACCATTCATGATTTGATAATGCTTGCCGAATGAGCCCCATCCCATCCTTATTCTTCTAGTTATTTCACTCTCATGGTTCGGCTCCGCGGTTACTACCTGTCCTTAGTAGACGCACTCCTTTACAACTTCCAGTGTCTCGCCACCTATCGCAAAGCGCTGTTCTCTGTCAAGATTGCTCCACATTACTTCAGTTTTGTGCATATTAATTTTCAGACCTAGCGCGGGTTTTCCTGATCATG
Organism: Rhipicephalus appendiculatus; assembly: GCA_030522465.1. NCBI lineage: Eukaryota > Metazoa > Arthropoda > Arachnida > Ixodida > Ixodidae > Rhipicephalus > Rhipicephalus appendiculatus. The sequence goes on from JALIZH010015713.1 coordinate 26,136, forward strand.
TGGTGACTAGGGCATGCGAAAAAAAGGATCCGAGGGATCAAGTCGGCAACAGGCCGGGCAGGTCAAGAAGTACATGTTGAAACAGCAAAGAATCCCGCGATCGTGCCATATATTCACGTGCTATCACATGGACAGAAGAACGTAGTTGGCAGGTACGGCGTAGATGTGGTTTTTTCAGTGCCCAGCAAATTAGGAGGAATTTGCTCTCGTGTAAACAAAAAAGCAGAAATGAAAAAAGCAAAGAAGAGTATAGGCTGTGGTGTGAAGCACCTGTCTCAAGCAATTGAGTGTGCCACGGGTGTTGTTTACCGAAGTCCCCTGTTATGCGGCGCCGCATACATAGGCCAGACAGGAAGGTGTGTAAATGTTCGGATAAGAGAACATGATTCGGGTGTACGAAGCGATAGCCTATCGCATATGGCTGCGCATTGTCAGCAGTGTAGATGTAAACCCCAGTTCAGTGAAACTCGCGTAATGCCACGGCATCATAACCAGACAAGTCGAGAGATTACCGAGGCTTGGTACATACAAAAGGAAAAAAGAATCATGCATCAGCTTCCCGTCTGTAGCTTTGCAGAACACAACACTTGCCCAGTTGTCAGTCCTTCTAAATGGTAATATGGAAATCATGACATGTCATGTGCGACATGACTTGCATACCACGCTCACGGGGCACTCGCGGCCATTTCACTCGCTTGATATACAACAAATTTGGTATTGTTTGACGTGTCTGTATGAACAGCATAAACGACAGATCGTAAAATGAAGATAATGAAATCCATGTCATGTACAACATGATGTACATTCCACGGTCATGGCACGCTCGCGGCCGTTTCGCTAGCTTGATATACATCC
>JALIZH010015714.1:0-14111 GCA_030522465.1 Rhipicephalus appendiculatus
GCGAACATCCCGATGCGTCAGTGGAGCACATTATTTTAGAATGTCCGCAATATGATGAACAAAGCGCTCAACTGAGGTGATCGACTGAACCGCCTCGACAGACGACCACTTACAATTGGCAAAGTGCTTGTACCGTGGCCACATCCTGATAAACAAAGGCGCGCAGTGAGCGCTCTTCGTGATTTTTTAATGGACACGAATTTAGGGAACTATCTATAGAATATAATAGCCAAGATGCAAGTGCATAACTCATAGTCAAGTGCATAAAATTATCTGTATGGACTCTGTCCACGATCTTAACATGCTATATGAACTGAACTATCCCCCCTGGACTGTCATGCGTGACACGCCCTATATTGTACATATGTACATAGTGCTTCTAATTATTTTTCTTCTTTTATTGTTTTTATTTTCTTCTATATTACTGCCATGATGCTGGGATAACCGGCTCTTACGTAGCCTACCTTCCCATATTTTTCATATACAAATAAATAAAAAAAAAAAACATTTGCTTTCGTTCAGTTCATTTTGACTCGTTCGAATGCTTTCGCGAAGCGCATTCACCTGACTTCAGGCAAACGGAGGAACCATTGAAGATTTCTCCGGATCAACACCCATTTCAAGCCCGAGAATATACGGACCGGTGAGTAAAAACACATTGCTTCAGTATTTTACCAATGACTTCGTTGGGCGTCGCACGGAAGCGACGCATTGCAATATTACATTTTTTCCACGTGTCATATTCTGTCGCCGAGAAAACGTGCGTTCCTTGCGGCGTGGCTTCAAATGGGGAGCGAGTTGCTGAGTCAATAGAAGTGCATGCCGGATGTTTATCGTTTGGTAACACAAACCAGACCGCTGCAATAAAAGAAGGCAAATACATCACTGACGCCTCGCATGTATCTTCGTAGCTAGCCCGCACATCAGAGCAAAAAACATACTAGTTACAGTTCGCCGCAGTCGCATTTGAGAAGCCAGGTATAGGGTCTCATTTCTCCACGTTGGCAGTTTAGGATTTTTTTTCACCACACATTTAGCGCAACAAATGTTTAACATAATTATAAGTGTACTTTCACTTCAGTGTGATGAACAAACCGTCACTATAATCAGAAATATTGTTTCTATTTTTCTGCCATAGCCTCCTGGCCTGACAAGGAGACAGCTTTATGCAATGGGAAGGCACCTACTACATGACATGCCTGGCAAAAAAAGCTACCCCGAGTGATACAACATGCATTATAAGGTACGTTTACATGTATGTATAACAAACTGCTGTTTACTTGTTCACTATGTTCACACGTTTACCTTTGCAAAACTTCATATCCATTGATTATGATTATGCTTATCAATATCTGGTGATGTCATTACTTATTTTTCCAGGACTACCATGCAACGACAGGATGACTACCTCCGAATGTCCACTCTGCTAGTCCGGTGAAACATGTGAACATCTGCTACAACAGGTCGCCTTGAACCTCACACTTGCAATGCTGTATATGTGAATGGTTTACCAGACATCTCATGGAGGGGTGCTTACAATTGTCCACAAGCATTAGCTGACTATTGTGTCATGCAATGTACATCGTAATAGCGTTGAAATTGAACACTAGCTTCGTGCATTAGTTACATTACGTGGCTGCTGAACTCAACGACACAGGTTTTATTCCCAGCCACGGTGGTCACATTTTAATGGGGGTGAAAGGCAAGGACGCTTGTGTGCTTCGATTTGCCTCTGAAGTTTAGTGAAAGACGGAAGCTTGAAGAATGCGAAAAACTTGTGGACATGAGGTGTCGCTGGAGCATGTATTTCAACAAGCAGTCTTGTCTTCAAGGTTACAACTGTGTATGTTTAAACCTCAGGCAGTCAGAATCAATCTGGAGTTGCCCACTACTGTGTCACTCATTATCATATCATGGTTTACATGTGAATCATTGGAAATTATATATTACCTTACAAGAAGAACATCACAGTAGTGAGGGGAATTAAGTCTTTCCGACATTTAGTTGTGCCTTGTGAAACAAACTACGCTTAAAACTGTTTTGCCTTAAATAACCCTGTTTATGTAATAGAAGTTTACAAAAAGATACGCCAGAACTTTACAAGCCTGTGCTCGATTACACTGGCCTTTGCACATCTGTTCAATGAAATCGTTCAAATTATTTACAGCTAATAAATAAATTGTAAATGTAACACAGCTAATAAAGAAGTTGTAAACATGACGAGCACCTCCTGCAGCACAGCTTCACCAAGCACGTTTCCGTTGTCATGACAGTGTTCATTGGATGTACGTGGGAGTGTTTTTTTTCCGCATATAGCAGAGAAACGTCCCGAATTTGTTTGAGCACACCTACTTCTGCTGTTTGATCAAATAACGTGTCACAGTTATCGTGCCTACCACTATGAAGTGAAAGTCTGCGCACTTCTGTTATGAAAAAAACCTAGCAAATCGAAGAAGTATTTAAAACACACATGTACTTGACTTATCCACAGCCACTCTGCAAGATTTTACATATTTGAAGCCGCAGCCTATAAAAGTAGCTGGGTGAAAACATAGCAAGACGTGTGTTTCGGCAAGTTGCTTCATACTTGATGTGAAACGAACAAGCGCTAAAAAATGGTGACGTAAACAAGAGGCATACAGGACCGGCGCTGAACTTTCAACTGAGGTTTATTGAAAAAACATTAAAATTTATCTTGGCAAGCAGTAAGGGCGATAACATTGGTAATGCATCAACCCGATAAGAAGTGTCAAGACCACATCATAAACACCACATCATGGCCATGCACCAATGTTGACTCGGCTGCCTAGCCCCCAAAGGCGATAGCAATGTATGTTACCGCCCTTCCTGGTTGCCATTATAAACTTTCATGTTTTTTCAATGAACCCCAGTCGAAAGCTGAGCGCCGGTCCTGTGTGCCTCTTGTTTATGTCCCTGTTTCTTATCGCTCATTCGTTTCACATCGAGACAACACACTTCTGCTTCCAAGCACAAATGTATCGAAAAAGTAAAGGACAATACACAACTATTTAATATATATATGACCTTTATTTATCCAGCATTGGCACAAGTTCACATCATCAAAGCAGAAAGCTGGGCGAGTTGGTATGTATTCATCGTTACTGGAGAGTGCGCACTGACTACGGGGACATAGAGAAAGCATAAGCTGAAGGTGTTTTTTTCTGCGGAACACAAGGTGCATGGCATATGCCTGGCGATGTGCAGACGCACTGAGTCAAACTCTATGACAAGTCCCGTAAGCACCATTAATCACACATACAGACACGTTCCTTGTGCCGCGGGAGTCGTGTACAGCATCCTGTTATCATATGGCCGCGTTTACGTTGGCCAGACGTCTCAATCTGCACCTTAAGGAACACAGGAACGCAGTTAATCTTCCTGCATTTCCCACCCACCTTGGCATGCATTGCAGGGACTGCGGGTGCTCTGCGGACTTCACAGGCACCGCGGTGTTGTTCCGTCAGTCGGACAAGATTACGAGAGAAATTTGTGAGGCGTTCCATATCAGAAAAGATGGTCATAGATCTGTGAGCCAGACGTCACTGGCACTAACAGATGAAGAAGTATCTTTTCTGAGCCACACTGCCTAGCGCCTTGCAGGTCTCAGCAGATATGTTTTATCACCTCGCCATGTTGTCAGGCTTTGAAGTAACGTGTGACCTATAACGTTCAGTTATGTTTTCTGCGCAGTGACGCGTATGTGTGGTACTCTCTATGTGATTTTCTTCCGCTTTCCTTCATTTAACTTTTGTTGAAAGTGAGCGCTCATGTCGCGTTCTCTCTTTGTTCCCGTAATCAGTGTGCGCTCTCCATTAACGATGCTCACATCATGCCCCACCGGTTAATTTTCTGAGTGTTTGCTTGCAAGAGAGTGCTCAAGTTTTATCGACATGTCTATGCGATACAGAGCATTTGTTTAGTGTACTGCGCGAGCACCAACAAAGATGTACAATGCGCGCCTACAGCTTACTTTCTTAGAATCATGCTTCTTGAATCTGTAAGCACTCACGTTATAATAATAATATTTGGGGTTTAACGTCCCAAAACCAAGATATGATTATGAGAGACGCCGTAGTGGAGGGCTCCGGAAATTTCGACCATCTGGTGTTCTTTAACGTGCACTGACATCGCACAGTACACGGGCCTCTACCATTTCGCCTCCATCGAAATGCGACCGCCGCGGCCGGGATCGAACCCGCGACCTTCGGGTCAGCAGCCGAGCACCTTAGCCACTGATCCACCGTGGCGGACGCACTCACGTTATATCTCTCTTGCTTTAGCATTCGCTCCATACTCAGTAGTCAGATTGCTACTTTCGCCAAGAAATTCTAACTGTATAAACTGTGTAACTGAACTATAACGAGAAACTGAACAAGCCTGAAATATTTTCTTACACTTAACACCTAAATACCTAATACCTACGGTATGGGCTCACGGCCGAGAATTGAAAATTCGTGCCTACCCTGTGGACACAACGTGATATTGCTTCACTGTAACGCATTCAAGGTGACAGCGCAGAGCGATAAAGATGCAGAATTGTACTCATCCGCGATTGTTTACGTAACAAATTTAGCAAAACTAAATTGCTCTAACTGCGCCAACTATCTGTCAGTGCAGCGCAAGTTTCGTTTCCGATTCCACACCATGCACTCACACTGCGGCGTACCAACTCTTTCGCGAGTGGGGGAGCAAACCTACTTCACTTCCCGGCCATTATATACGTACACACACACACACACACACACACACACACACACACACACACACACACACACACACACACATATATATATATATATATATATATATATATATATATAGATATATATATATATACATTATATATATATATATATATATATATATATATATCACAGCATTTGTTACATAGTGTTTAATAATGTTATAAAAAAAGGGACAGTCAGTTTTAAGCAGCATGCAATGGGACAACACATATGTGTGTTATGCATGTAATAGTATTACATGCGACAGTTTTTATGCTTTACCTCACAACTTTCCGCATGAATACAATTATGTCAATGGCGGCCTCCTGAGTAGTATATATTTGTATAATTTTTGTTCATGACTAAAAGCAGTTCACTAAGAATTGAGTTCTTAAATGCGAAGCAATCCTCAGGGAACCAAAGACACTTTGAGCGTTTCTATCTACTTATCTACATATCTGGCCCCCTACGTCTGGATGCTCTCGTAGTTGCCTCATTACCTTAGCATAGACCAAAATCGGCATAGGAGGGCACGAGGGTATGGCGAACGTAAGTGTCTGGTCACGACATAAATAACGTGAACATCATGTCGTGTGCGTCATGAAACTCTTTCCTTCAGTCATGTGTGTCACATACCCGTATACCACGGGCTGCGGAATGCGGGTTTGAGCCTTAAAGTTTGTATCTACCCAGGAACGGTGACAACAGACATCGATCATTTAAACGCGAGAGCCTTAAAAAAATACGGCATCGGCCGCGTTGATCCGACGAATGCAAAGATAAAAAATCAGGATCCCAGCAGGAATCGAACCCAATCATTTCGTGTGCCAGTCATGTATTCTACCACAGAACCACGCAAGGTCTTGAATCTGCTTTGGAAAAAGTACTATGCAGACATCAAGTCGGTGTAACGTCCATTGTGGTTACCGTGCTACACTCGCGGACAACTTTTCTTGGCACTGAAGCGAAGGCTACAGAACCAAATCGCGCGTATCTCAGCGCTAATTAATATAGTCCCACAACTTCTTTCGTCTTTTCTATGTAAGATATAAAAAATACTCCTTTGATTTTTTTTACGTGTAGCTCTTTCAGACACAACGGAGCGCACTCCAATGAGATATTTGTGCTTGTTTTACTTTATAGGTTGTCACTTTGCGTTTTTGAACGCGTGAGAAAGTCGCGCATTTTGCCAGTGCCTCAAACGCTGCAGCTGCGTCTGCTTCGAAATACAACGCTGATTGCGCGCAGCCAGCACTTTCCACAGCGGTACGAGACGCATGTCAAGCTGGACTACTTCGCGTAGGGTTACATGTGCAGATGCTCCGCCCCCGTAGCATTCCCTTCAGTGCCAAGAAAAGTTGTCCGCGAGTACAGCTATCTAAATTTATAAAAAGGTGATAAACATTGCATATTTACTCCTCTTATACAGGTGCCATGTCGGGTTAACATCAATTGTGGCTTCAGTGTCAGCTCCGCTTTTATAACCGTCTCATAAACATTATATATGCACTCACATGACTCAGCAAGCTATAATCAAGCGTTGCTCAGCAACGGAGGAATGCGCTAACGAATGGTATTCACATCACCGCACCATAGCGTGCACTTCAGTCCGCCGCGGTGGTATAGCGGTTAGGGTGCTCGGCTGCTGACCCGATGGTCGCGGGTTCGATCCCGGCCACGGCGGTCGCATTTCGATGGAGGCGAAATGGTAGAGGCCCATGTACTGTGCGATGTCAGTGCACGTTAAAGAACACCAGATGGTCGAAATTTCCGGAGCCCTCCACTACGGCGTCTCTCATAATCATATGGTGGTTTTGGGACGTTAAACCCCAGATATTATTATTACTAGCGTGCACTTCATTTCCATAAAATTTACGTCCATGCCCTAACGCGAGTACTGACGTTCCGTCAGGTCATAAATTTCCCTCTAAACGCCAGTGTGGTTGACGTGCCTAGTGAGCGCACGATTTGCACACTACTACTGTATTTACAAAAACACGTCGATGTACCCGTAACGCCTCTCTGAAAGAAAACCAGAAGTGTGTCATAGATAGGTACTCGCTGACTGCTTCGCATGAAAACGATTCCCACAGTTCATGGGATCTGCCGAATTTTAACACGAAATTGTTGTATGCCGGGGTCCACGATGACTTCAGTGACGTATTTTCGTCACGAGAACGACATCGAAAAAATGTACGCAATCACATGTCAAAGAAAAAAGTTCCGTCAACGGGCATCGAACCGATGTAGGGATGGTCAATTGAAATTTTTAATCGTTAATCGTTCACCGATTCAGCCTTTAATCGATTAATTGATTTGATGTGATGTTTTAATCGATTAATCGATTAATCGACCATTTTTATGGGTGTTTTAAAAAGGATATCTCATTGTTTGACAAGCATTACTTGCCGTTTACCTTGACCGAAGTCTTTCTATTAGACGCGCTAGAGATCACATGTGCGCATTTGCGCCTTCGTGAAAATTCGCACTTTCACCCACTGGACACAGGGGGGCCCGTCGTGTTTGGGTGATGTCACGGATTTAAGGAACTGTGGTCATCATCCCTAAACAATTCGGCAGCAGGTCATACTTCCTTGAAGCCTGCCTACTCAAAGGCACTGAAATGAAAGTGTTATATATATATATATATATATATATATATATATATATATATATATATATATATATATATATATATATATATATATATATATATATATATATCAGGGGCGTAGCCAGGGGGGGGGGGGCTTATGGGGCTTTAGCCCCCCCCGAAATTTTTTCGTATTGTCATGTATCACCGACCAAAAACAGCTACCTGCGCCGGAAACTGTCTGGATTTTTTCTAGAATTCCTTTTCTGAGTTGAAAACACATCGGTGCGAGCACTTCAGACCCCTGGCGACCCTTTATCTGACTACGCAATGTATCATACCGCCATAATTACCTGCAAACAGAGGCGCGGTGCCACGGATTGCAATTTTGCGACGCAGCGAGACGCTGTTTTAGGGGCTCCGCTCTCTCACGCTGAGCCGTGGCGCGAAGGAGAAACTTGTTGACTAGCCGAGTGCGCAGGATTTTGTTGATAGTTGTTAAGTCTGAGGAAGCCTTTTACAATCATGAATTCACCTGGCTTTTGGAACACTTTTTTTTTTTTGCGAGATTCAGCTGTAGGAACGGTAATGTCAATACACTTGCGGCGGGGGTGTCTTGAACACGAAAGGATTATGTCTTTCTTTTACTGCTTACCGCCGACGCTCCGTTCGCTTGCACCTGTACGGGTTGCGAAGAGTAGTTTTGGACAGATATACGACCGTCTTGTTAACTAAAACGATGAAATTGCGTGTGCCGCGCAATTTTATCGTGAGGAAATTGCAGGTGAAGGATGCGTATACATCTCTTCAGACGGACGTAACTCAGCCGTCACTCTCGCCTCTGATTAAAAAGGGCACGACAAATATGATTTAGGGCGGTGTTTGGAGAATACGAAGTGTGCATGATTGGAAACATATCCAGGGCCCTACTTCTACCGGTAGAGAATCTGGGGTGATGAAACGTTAAGTAAGCACTGGCAATCGTTCTGCTAAGTGCTCTATAGTCTAGTCCAGCATGCCTATAGACTATAGCTATGCTGGATCCATGCGTCACCCAGTAGCGCCGTAACACACAGCTTATCAGAAACAGCAATATCGGTCCCGGCAGCGTATACGTTTTGAGGTGTGACGCATATTTACAACACAGCAAAGGCGATTATGACCGCACCTAGGAAGCCTTCACTGAAAAGGTGTGAAGAAGGCAGATAATTGTGCACGTCGATGTGTTCTACGAGCGTCTCCTTTTGTAAGTATCTCTGGCAGCCGATGCCGGCTACACTGAGGCGGCAAATATGAGCTGCGTCGCCCCATTTGGTCAGTAACACCATGAGAGTCGCCTGGAGAAGTTTACACCCGGTCAAAACAGCGCTATCCGATGGAAGAAGCCTCGCCAGCATGCACTCTGCAGGACTTCTCGACTTCTTGGGATTTATCAATGTTGCATGGTCATCCACATGATAGATACATGTTTACTGTTGAATTGATGTTATAGTCAGCCGCTGTTAGCCTATGCTTCTGAACTGTTAGAGATTTGCCATTCGCGCGCTGTCATAATTATTGTATCAAGTGCTAATTTCTAGCTGCTTGCATTGTGGCGTAACCACTGATAGATCTTACGCATAATTGTGCTAGCTGATTTTTACAAGAAGGCTGTTATGAAATCACAATAGGCAATTTCGTGCACACAATGAGAAAAAAAATATGCAGGGTCCAGCGGCATTTCAACCCCGGCCCATTGCGTAGCAGTCTGGTATTTTTCCACAAAGCCGGGTCGGTGCTTCAAATTACTTCGCAAAAAGACCCGATACAAGCGTCATATGCGAGGAATAATGTTAACAGATGAAATGCTACGTGATGGATAAGTACAATAACAACAAGGCGTCACGCAATGCGAATTGTGTAACGAGTCAATGGTTTCAAGCTTACCACGTATTAAAAAGGACTCAGGCATAATTTTTCGACGTCATCAGCCAGAACATTACGAAAGTGCATATATGCTTTACAGACGAATAGTGGGCACCTCGCGTCTCCACAGAATGATGAATAATGGAATAGTGACTACTCCTCTACTTTCGCAAAATTATGACGATTTATGGCGCACTGGGCGCCTTGCAAATGTAGTTGTAGTAGTCGCCCCAAGAGAGTTTACAAGTGGCTCTTGAAAAACCGTTCCTCCAGCTTTCTCTGTGACTTTGCTGCGTGTTCCGTGCAGGCCTGGCGTATTTTTTTTTCCTTTGTCATTGTTGACATTATTCTGTGCATTACTGTGAAGTATGTAAACATCTCGTTTTTTACCGAACTCTGGCCCATTTAGTGTGTCTGCTTGCGTACTGAACGTCCAGCAGCCTACAATTTTGTCATTACCCATCGACGACTTAGCCCTGGCGACGTCTTGTGACCACCGCTGACACACAGGTTCCCCATTTGCCGGGAGAAAGAGTGGGGCGGCGAGAGGGCTATCGGCAGATGTCGAAGTAACTGCTCATTAAAGGAGGCAGAGAAAATAATTTCACTGTTTTTGTAGTGGTAATTTGGAAGCATGTCTACGCATAGTTTGTCCAAACAGCGCACTATATTTTCTAGAACAAAATGTAGCTAGTCATTTGGGCTGCTAAAGTACGTCGACCAGCGGAGGACGCATCCCTCTATGGATAAGGAAGGGGAAAAGGTGGGGGAGTACTCACTTCTTATTAACCACAGATCTGCCCTCAAAGTTGCTACGATGTCGTTTAGTGTCGCCGGTATGCTCACATTTCAGAAATACTCCTTTGCAACATGCTCTAATTTTTTTCACGTCTGAGAGGCGAATTCACGTCGACGAAACTGCTAAGGAGACTGTAATGTACATACGGCTTTGCCGAAATTTCTTCCAGCTAACGATGATTGTGCCTCGAACAGTGGTCGGCTGGCGAAAGCATGACGACTGTCTTCTGCTGTGTGTATGAACTGGCTATAATAGTTTCATTTCTATCACGCTGATATTTCAAGCCCACTTAGCTCGGTGCTTTGCACTACAACTAATAAAGATTTTTCGAGTTTTACGTGCCCAGAACTACGGTATGATAATGAAGCACTCCGTAATGAGGGGCTCCGGAAATTTCGATCGCCTGGGGTTCCTTAACGAGCACTTAAAGATGCTGGTGCACTTACACTGGCCTCTGGCGTTTCGCCTCCATCAAAATGCGAGCGGTGCGGCCAGGATCGAACCCACGTCGTTCGCGTCAGCAGTCGAGCACCGTAACTACTGTACCACCGCTGCGGCTGGCGTTCTGAAAAATTTTGCTAGTTTGCTATTTTTTGTAGTGTTTTATCAATGCAAGCATATGGTGATCAACAAAGTTCTATATTTAATCGGCATTCCATGTAGCCACTGCCGTATCTGTCTGGTTCATGGTCGCGTGACTCAGTAGCGTAATTCTTTGGAACAGGAAATGTGGAAACAACTTGCGTAAAAAGTGGATCTAACATCATGCGTCTGAATGAATGTCTATAAAACTCTGGAAACGAAGAAATATATCAAGGGCTCATTCGCAAAACTTCGTGTTGTCTAAGTTCGCTCTTTGTTCTGCAGTCATTGGTTTGCGGCAGAGAAAACTCGTCATAATTTCCCACGCCGGCAGTTCATCATATTAAATCCCATTAGGCCTACATCATATTACACCACCTATTACATCACATATTAGATCACATTTTACATCATATTACGTGCACCACGTATTAAGTTCCGCAGTCCGCGTGCGTGCTCGCTTAGTTTTCTTGCAAATAAATATTATCCGTAGCATTATCTTATACGAAAGCCTAACAGTATATTTTTTGTGTAATGTCTGGTGGAAAGGCGGATAAAACTATCCGGAGGGTAGAAAGAAGTACGTAGTCTTGCACTGCAGTGCGCACTACCAGAAGATTAACTTGATCACTTTTTCTATGGCAAAGCTCATAGATGCAAGTCTGCAGGACATAACGCTACTCTTCTTACTTTGTTTCTGCAATAGTAAGCGGGCACACTTCGCGAGCGAAGCTGTTCCAACAATAAGAAGCGAAGCACGGAAGACTAAAAACACGTACGTGATGTACTTTTGATTGTATCACCGTTTTCAACAGACGATGATCGATTCGCGTGTCATGGGACTAGGACTAACATAACGTTTGGAGTAGATTATACTTGACCGATTGTGGAGATGGAGCTCCGAATGCGCGAGGAAAAATAGGAACACGCAACTGCGCAGTAAAACGTAGGTTTAAACTTCCTGCTTGCATCACTTTCTTTTATATTTCATATCTCCAGTAATAAATTTACGTCTTATAAATGGCTTCCTGACTTGACAGAACTAGAATGATCTAGTGATGGTAACGTAAATTTACACAAGCTTTCGTATTCGAAGTATTTATAATTATACAAAAATGCTTGAAAATTGCTTGAAAAATGCTTGAATAGATTCTGGTGGAACTAGTCTTTGAGGTGAACTGCTGGAGAGCAAAACTATGAGAGCTTTCTTGTCAGGAAACCTGTTATGCAGCAACGCCATGTCAATTGAATTAACAGCGAAACGTAATGTTTCCTTAGCACTAGAATACTCCTTAAACAAGTGTGATTGCCCGAATGAATTCCAAAGATTGTACTTCGTTTTTATAATAGCATAGACTTTCGTGCTTTCGATAGGGCTGCCATACGTAAAGGACTCTTAATTATTTGCCTCGCAATGGTAAGCGGGTACATTTCACAGGAGCGGTGCCGCGAGCGATGTAAAGTATTACAGAAAAAAAACAATTGTGCTAATGATCATAGAACTTTGTGTTTAAAAGGGTCATAATGAATCCCCAAAAGACTTAAAATTCTGGACGAATACGTATATATATATATATATATATATATATATATATATATATATATATATATATATATATGTGTGTGTGTGTGTGTGTGTGTGTGTGTGTGTGTGTGTGTGTGTGTGTGTGTGTGTGTGTGTGTGTGTGTGTTGACATCTCAGCCCCCCCTCGAACAAAATTCCTGGCTACGCCACTGCACTGGTGGCATGTTCGACCTGGTAGCGTCCTACAGCGAGGATGGACGTACCAGCCCCGAACGCGACAAACGCGCCTCCTGAGGAGTGTTACGTGTGCGCACCATCCGTATAAATGTGCGTGCTAGGGTTCCTCGATGCGCGCGCCCCCTTGGAGGGTGGAGCCATTCTTTGAGGGGGTGAATGCCGCCTTCCGATCGGCGGCCGCCATTCGGCTCCCCCCGCCTCGTCGCGGCTGGTTGAGTGAGACAGGTGCGTGGCGTTTTCTTGGACAAAACGCCCGGGTGTTGCGTGCCACAGTGCACAAACCGCTCGCGAAATGGCTATAAGATGTTCAGATTTCCGAAAGATCCGAAAAAGGCGACTCCTGTGGCTGGTAAAGATCAAGCGCGACAAGTGGCAACTCCCGGACCGTTCGTGTTTGTGCAGCCTAAGTTATGCCATTTTAGCATTTGGAGAGTATAAAAATAACTCGCCGCGCTTACGCTGGCCTTCTCGCTCGACGTAACTCGCCGCAACGTATACGTTGCCGAAAGAATACTTTCGGGGCACTCACTCTTCTCGCATTGTAGGTCTAGAAACGACGCCTTGGCGTTTGTCAGCTGGTTCCCGGACGCGTATTGCCGAACGGTGACGGCGTATGTGCGTGTACGTGTGTGCTTGTGCGCATGTACGCATGATTGTGTGTGCGTGTACGCGTGCGTGTCTGTGTGCACGCGCTTGTCTGTGTGTGCGTGCGTTGCCGCGTGTGCGCGCGTGCGTGTGTGTGCGCGTGCCCGTGTGTATGTACGTGTGTGCGCATGCATGTCGGTGAGTGTGTGTATGCGTGCGTGTACGTGTGTGTGCGTGCGTGTGTGGGTGTACTTATGTGTGCGCGTGTTGTTGTGTACGTGTGTGTGTGCGCGCATGCGTGTGTATGTGTACGTGTGAGTGCGAGCCTGTGTGTGTGTGCGTATGTGCGAATGCGTGTGCGTGAGTGCATATCTGCGTGCCTGTGTGGGTTTGTACGTCTGTGCGTGTGTATACGTATACGTGCGTGTACGTGTGTCTGTGTGTGCGTGTACAGGCATGTGTGTGCGCGTACGTGTGTGTTTGTGCGTGTGCGCATGATTTTGCGTGCATCTGTGTGTGTGTGCGTGCGAGCATGTGCGCATGCGTGTGTGTGCGTGTGTGTTTCTACGCGTGTGCGTGTTTACGCGTGCGTGTGATTGCGTGTGTGTGCGTGGGCGCGTGTGCGTATGCGTGTGTGCGCGTGTGTGTGTGTGCGTGCGTGTGTGCATGATTTAATGCCATAAACTTCATGACCTAATGCCATAAAAGCCGTATGTAGAGCCCCAAATAGTATGATATGTATTCAACATTTTTTTTTGTCCATCTGCTATTTACAGTAAGGTAAAAGAGATGAAAACAAAATTCAGAATACTGTGCTTTGCAGGGTGCGGTCCGTAAATAGGGGTAGCTGATAAATAATTCGAAAACAAGATCTGAAAATATGGTGTGCATTCACAGTTTTTCTCTTTTCCCGTGACAGCACGTGGTTTTTTTTAATTCTTTTTTTTTTTCGCACGGCAGGCAAACTGTTTTTACACTTTTGTGGAAGGCACAAAACACACAGACACAATGAAATGCCATGAGACTTGGGTGCGTGTGTTTCGCATCTTTAACCAATATTAAATAGTTACCGGCTAGCTTAAGAAGACGCTAACTGAAGGTCTTGACGCGGCTGGCGTGGACGGTAGTTTTCAGCTGCGA
>JALIZH010015715.1:0-33120 GCA_030522465.1 Rhipicephalus appendiculatus
TCGGCCACACTGACTGTTGATTGATTGATTGATTGAAATAACTTTATTCAGGTCCTGCGGGACGCGCTCTAGCGCGCAGCGGGCAACTCCCACGTCGGGACCGCCAGGGCCAAGCCTGTCGGCCGCTTCGCGGGCCTGCTGGACAGCCCAAAGCTGGTCTGCCAGGAGCGGGCTGCGGATGGCCGCCTCCCACCTGGCCATAGTGGAATCTGGGCTTGACTGAACGCACCCCCAGAGCATATGTGCTAATGTGGACGTCTGCCCGCATGCGGGGCACGCGTCATCCGGATAATTCTCAGGGTATATTGCATGTAGCGTATACAGATTCGGGTATGTCTCTGTCTGTAGCAATCGAAGCGTGAGCGCTTGAGGCCGATTAAGTTTCGAGTGAGGAAGAGGGTATTCTCTCCGCGCAAGGTAAAAGTGCTTCCTAATTTCATTATAAGTAGCCGGCGCGTCCCTTCCGTCCGAGACCTCGTCCTCGTCGCCCGATGCCGGCGCGGTCGGTGAGCGCGCGCGCGGCTGCGTGGGCCGCCTCGTTGAGGTTCGTAGCGACACCCGCTATGTGCCCAACATGTTATTAAGGGAAAAATAAAGGCTGTGGAACGTGAAAAAAAAAAAAGAAGAGGATAAAATGCAAGAGAGAGAAATAAGGGTAGAAGAAAGGCAGGAGGTTAACCTGGGCTGAGCCCGGTAGGCTACCCTGCACGGGGGGAGAGGGGGGAGAGGGAAGAAAAGTTAGAGTAGGAGAGAAGTGTCACTGAGCCGACGCAACAGTTCCACGTTTGACTTCACAAACGACGATAAAATGCAATGTAAGTGAAAAGTCAGAGAGGTAAAAGGATTATAAAAAAAATCTATAAATAAAGATTTCGAGCGGAGAAGAAACGCGCGCTCTTCTTTCTTCTTCTAGGGGCGAGAGCTACTCTTGCCTCGACCCATTACATGCAGGTGGCATTACCCCCCTTCCGCGAAAAAAAAAAAATAACAGCGCTAACTTGATGCTACAACATGTGCGCGTGGAGAGAAAAAGGCAATAAAAACCCTAGGTGAAGCATGTGGCGACGCAAAGCGGTGCTTCTGTGTGTGCGGTGCAGAGAGCGCATGCGCCCGGACGAGAAAGTTATCTTCGAGAGGAAGGGTGATAATAAAAGTTCAGTTGTTGTTTGGGACGCGAGTTGTTCACTTGCGCAGCTCTGCCGAGCGACGCGTCTCAACATTTGGTGACCCGGACTACAGACACAGCGACCGGAGTGTCGAACCAGCCGCAACATGGATTCAACACCCACGACCGACGCCACTCCGAGTCTCCGCAGTCGACGGTAAGCTGCCCCCTTTTTGGACTGCGGACCCCGCACTTTGGTTCATACAAGTAGAATCTCAGTTCGCAGCCAGACGAATCACCGCAGACCTTTACGAAATACCACTACGTAGTCAGCAGTCTGCCGCCCGCCATAGCCAGTGAAATCAGGGATCTGTTGCTCGCACCACCTGTCGAAAACGCATATACGCAACACTAAAAGAAACCCTTGTTCGCCGAGTTACGCCCTCCGAACCACAACGACTGCAGCAATTGCTTCGCGGCACGGAACTCGGCGACCGCACTCCTAGTCAGCTTTTGCGGCACATGCAACAGTTGCTCGGCGAGACATCAACCACGATAGATGGAGTATTGCTCCCAGAACTTTTTCTGCAAAAGTTGCCTTCAGGCGTCCGCATGGTCATCGCGGCCTCAGAGCACAAGGATTTAACCGCAGCCGCCGAACTTGCTGACAAACTGGTAGCAATGACACCGCCCACACCCATAGCTGCCGTGCAAGCGCGACAGCCTATAAACGAACTTCAAGAGATACGTGAGGAGATTGCTCGACTTGCCGAAACAGTATCAGCTTTACACACAAGCAGGAGGGCGCAAACGATAACCGAGCCTAACACGCCGCTACCGCAAAAGCAGCACGAGCATATCTGCTGGTATCATCGGAGGTTCGGAAGTAGTGCGCGTAAATGTGTCCCACCGTGCGCGCACTCGGGGAACAGCCGCGGCAGGCACTGAGGGCGACCAGTGCTACTACGTTGCCTCCAAGTCGTCCCTCAGTATTCCTTATTACCGACCGCAACAACGGAGTACGTTTCTTAGTTGACACAGGCGCCGAGGTGAGCGTGATACCGGCGTCACAAGCTGAAAGAAAGAAACCTAGTACATCGCTCTTGCAAGCTGTCAATAACACGGTGATAACATATGGCCATCGTTCACTGTCGCTGAACTTCGGTTTCGGCAGAACGTTTTAGCTGGGTGTTCATAGCTGCTGAGGTCAAATTCGCCATACTAGGCGCAGACTTTCTCCAGTTCTTCGGTCTGTTGGTCGACGTCCGCAACAAACGGCGTCAAGATCCTGTTTCTCGGGGAGCGGTACAAGGCACGCCGTGTTGGCACCCCCTATCAGCCCGGCCTTGCTTAGTCCGGCTGGAGAAACGTACTTCACCGCAATACTACAAGAGTTCCCAGAGTTGACGCGACAGCCACAGGCCTTTCCAGAAGTAAAGCACGGCGTCCTGCATCACATCGAAACCACAGGCCCACCGGTCTATGCGCGACCACGGCGCCTGTCACCCGAGAAGCTACGGTTGGCTCGACAGGGCGTTTGCCCACATGATGGAACTCAGGATAGTACGTCCTTCATCCAGCCCATATGCGTCACCTCTTCACATGGCCCCAAAATCGACAGACGGTGATTGGCGCCCTTGCGGGGACTATCGAGCGCTGAACCGGGTGACCGTGCCAGACCGTTACCCAGTCCCGCACATTCATGACATGACCTCCTTCCTGCATGGTGCTACCATTTTCTCTAAAATAGATCTAGTGCGAGCATATCATCAGATACCCGTAGCACCGGAGGATATTCCCAAGACCGCAATAACAACGCCGTTCGGGAATGTTCGAGTTCCTACGCATGCCTTTCGGCTTACGCAACGCCGGCCAAACTTTTCAACGGTTTATGGATGGCGTTGTTCGTGGCCTCGACTTTTGCAAGGTATACCTCGATGATCTTCTGATCGCTAGCAGCACTCCTGAAGATCACGAGCGGCATCTGCGCTACGTACTTCAGCGACTGACAGAGAACGGCATCGTCATCAATACGGCAAAGTGCGTGTTTGGGGGTACCGACACTATCATTTTTGGGCCACAGCATCTCAAGTGCCGGAGTACAGCCCCAGAAGGACAAGGTGGAAGCAGTACGGCAGTTTCCACAGCCGAAAAACCTCCGCCAGCTTGGAGAGTTCCTGGGACTCGTGAATTTCTATCGTAGGTTCATCCCAAAATGCGCCAACATCCTTCACCCTCTCCACAGCCTACTTGCGGCATCTGGATCTAAGGCAACTGCCATTCAGTGGAACGACCAATCCACACAAGCATTCCGGATGATTAAGGAAGCTCTCGCAAATGCCACCATGCTCACGTACCCGCAGCTGGGTGTTCCTCAGTGTGTTATGGTGGACGCCTCCGATGCAGCGATTGGAGCCGTGTTGCAGCAGAGGGTGACGGAGTGTGGCGACCAATCTCCTTCTTCTCCAGAAAACTGAGCCCGTCCGAACGAAGGTACAGCACCTTCGGTAGGGAACTCCTGGCCATATACGCGGCTATCCGGCATTTCCGACATTATGTGGAAGGACAAGAATTTTTTGTGCTCACGGATCACAAGCCACTCACCTACGCATTGCGCGCGAACTCCGATTCTGGTGCGCACGTGGCACGGGAGCTCCGCCAAATGTCGTACATTGCAGAATTTACGACAGATATACGCCATGTTAGTGGCACGGATAATGCTGCTGCCGACGCTCTTTCGCGCGGTCCAGTGAATGCCATCAACCTGCCGAGCGGCGTGGACTTCACCACACTTACGACGGCCCAACGCAGTGATGGAGAATTGAAGCGTCTACTGACGTCTCCAACCACCGCCTTGAAGCTACAATGGTTGGCAGAACCCACAGGGATCCGTATGCTGCGACATGTCTACAGGCAGGGCCCGACCGTTCGTCCCCTCGACCCTCCGCCGCAGCATTTTTGACTTGCTGCACAGCCTGGCGCATCCCGGGATTCGAGCCACGCAACGGCTATGCACAGCGAGGTTCGTGTGGCCAGGAATAAACCGGGGATGTCCGACACTGGACACGAGAGTGCCTCGCATGCCAGCGCTCCAAGGTTCAGCGACATACTGTGACCCCCTTGGGATCCTTCCCTCTGCCGGACTGTCGATTTGCCCATGTGCATGTCGACATTGTGGGACCACTGCCGTTGTGCCAGGGGCAAAGCTACTTGCTAACCTGCATCGATCGCTTCACACGATGGCCGGAGGCAGTGCCCATTCCAGACATGACCGCTGATACCGTCGCCCGCGCATTTATCTTCCACTGGGTGGCCCGCTTCGGAGTGCCGGCAACCGTGACTACGGATCGCGGAACACAGTTTGAGTCAGCCCTGTTCGCAAGCGTCACCCGGCTCTTGGGTACTTACCGCATCAGAACAACGGCCTACCATCCGATAAGCAACGGTATAGTGGAAAGATTCCATCGCCATCTGAAGACGAGCCTGACAGCTACTGCGAGTCACAGTTGGGTAGAGGCACTGCCGTGTGTTCTGTTGGGCGTAAGGAGGGCTCTGAAAGCAGATATTGGATGCTGCTCCGCTGAACTGGTGTACGGAACAACGCTTCGCCTCCCAGGGGAGTTCTTCACTACCAGTAAGGACGAGAACGGGTACGCGAACGCGGACTACGCCGTACGACTACGAGACATCATGAGCAAGCTACGCGCTGTTCCTCCGCGTCCGCCCGCAGCCCGGTCAGTCTACGTGGACCGGGAACTCTCCTCCTGCTCTCACGTGTTTGTGAGGCACGACGCCGTACAGCGTCCACTCCGGCCCCGGTACGACGGCCCTTTCAAGGTGTTGCGACGGGCAGACAAGCACATTACAATCGACAGAGGTGGTCGTCACGACGTGGTTTCTCTAGACCGCGTAAAATCAGCACACGTGGACTCCGACAGCGAAACACCTGCACCACCTCGAGCTCCATCTTCGCAGGCACCCCCGCCAGACCACGTAGCGCAGCCCCAACAAGTCCTCAAACGGTTCACGCGGAGTGGACGGTGTACGAGAGCCCCGGTGCGCATGAACTTATGAACCGCAGTGGGTCGTCCGAGTACGGCCGTTGTGCGCGCACTCACTAGGGGGGGAGTACTGTGGCGACGCAAAGCGGTGCTTCTGTGTGCGGTGCAGAGAGCGCATGCGCCCGGACGAGAAAGTTATCTTCGAGAGGAAGGGTGATAATAAAAGTTCAGTTGTTGTTTGGGACGCGAGTTGTTCACTTGCGCAGCTCTGCCGAGCGACGCGTCTCAACAAGCAAAAGGGCAAAATGAAGGTCATAACGTTAATAATGTCAATGAAAGAACAAGCGACTTCTCAACTATAAGTGAAAGGCATTAGCAAAGACCGGTGCACGATTAAAAAGAACGGTTACGAGCGCGCAATGTACGGTTTCATGCGCACAACATGAACTACGTCCGGGCTCGGTTGTGTCCTGGTCCGTGCTTGCGATGTTGTGTCCGGGACCACCTCCGTAGTTCACGTCACTGACGCGGCGTAGAACTTTATACGGGCCAAAAATACCGGCTCAGTAACTTTTCACTTTTCACTGCAGTGATGGAAGTGCTGCTCCAATTGCTCCAAACTGCTCCAAAAGAGAATTGCTGCTCCATGCTGCTCCAAACTGTGATTTTTGTTAGTAATTGCTCCGAACCTGCTCCGAAATGGCACTGAGAGAATGAGAATGACGAACTTTTACGGTTTGATCAACTCATAAATCCTAAAGAAACTCATAAGTATCTGTATAGCCTACTATCATTCCAGTATGCCACTAGTGTGCGGCATTATCGTCTCTGATCTTATTTAGCTGTTCTTTTTTTTTCAGCTAGATATGCAGGCTAGTGTGGTTAAATGTGAAAATGAGCAGGATCGCTTTCATCTCATACCGATTATGTACTGCTTATTTGGCAACAGTTATATGGGGCTGTGGTTACTTCTAAACTGTGCCGCTCAGCTTTACCGGTTTGATTTGATTTCTGCCACAAATACTAGTATTTTAAATATATAGCTCATTTCACAGCACATTTTTTTACAACCAGCCATCTTTTTAATTGTTTGCTTCTTGAAATTTACATTGATTGTTGTCTGCGAAATATATTTCATAAATAATAATATTTACGGGTTGCCTTGGCAATGCTTTGAACTCCAATTTGTATGGCAATTTGTATGGCAAATTTTGTATCTGCTCCTAAAACACCAATAGCTGCTCCAAACTAACGTTTTTTCCGCTCCGGAAAACACTTATGGCTGCTCCAGGGCGGTAATTTTCCTGCTCCAAAGTGTGCTCCAAAAAGTAAAAAGTCACTTCCATCACTGTCACTGAGCACCCAAACTTTGTCTTCTGGGTTGTAGGACACTTCCCTGTGGCGGATGTTGTAGCGTCGTGCGTCCATCTGTTGCTGCTGGCCGATGTGCAGGCGCGCAAGCTGCCGAGCTTCCTCCGCACGCTCCGCAAATTCCTCGGCATCAGTTGTCAACTCGTCAGCGTCTTGACATGGTAGCATAGAATCCAGCATGGTCTGCACTTCGCGGCCATAGAGAAGACGAAATGGCGTGAATCGCGTGGTCTCTTGCACAGCGGTATTAAGGCGAAAGCCTTTAATGTCTCATGCTCACGTCCGTCCGTCCGTCCGTCCCGTGTCCGTCCGTCCGTTCGGTGTCCGTCCGGTGTCCGTCTGTCCATCCGTCCGTCCGGTGTCCGTCCGTCTGTCCATCCGTGCGGCCGGTGTCTGTCCGTCCCTCTGTCTGTCTGTCCGTCCATCCGTCCGTCTGTCCATCCGTCCGTCCTTCTGTCTGTCCATCCGTCTGTCTGTCCGTCCCTCTGCCTGTCCATCCGTCCGTCCGTCTGTCTGTCCGTCCGTCCGTCCCGTCCATCCGAGCTCTGGCACGGAGCCAGGTGGCCGCCGGGATGCGCAAACGGACGCCGGTCGCGTCGGACTCCACAGCGCTCGCTCTTTGCTTGCGTAGCTTCGCTGTGCCTAGCGTTTGCAATCATTCTGACCGACGCCGTCTCAATGGACACAGGCGTTCACGGACACAGGCGTTCAATTCAATACACTTTCGAATTTACAAAGGGCCCGTCAATTTAAACGCTGGAACGCTTATTGACGTTCGCACTCGTTAGAAAATACTAACGCATGCGAACGGAAGATTAGTCTGGCGTCTCGCTGCGACTCGCGGTAAAAAATTAAAAAAGAAAACACGCACACATTCGCTCTGTGTGTTATCCCACTGAGAGTGTAAAAGAAAAAAGACATGACATAGTCAGTGGAACGGCCAAACGCTTTCGCCGAACACACTTTAGAATGTACAAAGTGTCCTTCAATTTTTTATACGTGAAGGTCACGTAAAGGCTGAACCACATGCAGCGTTTTTTCCGGCGTTTTCTGACGTTGCGTCTCTCGGCGTCATGACATCAACGCCGCCAGAGAGGGCGGCCAACCACGTGGAAAGCGCTGAGGCCAGCGCCAGCCCAGCGTCACACATGCGACCAAAGGGAATGAACTCGATGCCTCGCAAAGCAGTGTGAAGTATCCGTCACTTCACCAACAAAAAATATTCCTGAGAACAGGTTTTATGTCTAACTTGCAGTTCTCTAGTGAGGGAAACAAATCACAGTGCCGCCGAAAGGCTATTTTTGTTTACTTTACCTGTAACGCCACCTATTGAGCATAAGAAGAACCACAAACTCGTAATATATGGCCTCTGAGCTTGAAGTTGTCGCACGTTTTTGAGGCTACGTATTCGGCCAATACACTCAGGCCTGCTAAGCCTACCGATGAACTTGAGGATGGCGCTCAGAAACTGTTCGAAGAAATCCCGAGCGCTTGCTGTCGAAGCTTCTGAGGAACAAGCTAAGTCAAATACAAGCATCGGTTGAGAACTTGCGGGTCACACAGAGCACGGCGACGACTTAATAGATCTGAGGCGGGTGGCAGCCATTTCGGCAGCAGCGACGACACCGTTACGTAGCGGAAGTTGCTGCCAGCCGCGCGCTGATTGGTTCTCCGTCCATCGAACGGCTTCCGGCGGTGACGCTGACGCCGGTGATGTCTGGACCGTCCTGAAGTGGACGTTTCAGCCACCGTCACCGGTAGCGTCGACGCCGAGTGACGCCGGCGTACGAAACGCCGGGAAAACGCTGCATATAGTTCGGCCTTAAGGCCGAACTATATGCAGCGTTTTTTCCGGCGTTTTCTGACGTTGCGTCTCTCGGCGTCATGACATCAACGCCGCCTGAGAGGGCGGCCAACCACATGGAAAGCGCCGAGGCCAGCGCCAGCCCAGCGTCACGCATGCGACCAAAGGGAATGAACCTGATACCTCGCAAAGCAGTGTGAAGTACCCGTCACTGGACCAACAAAAAAATATTCCTGATTACAGGTTTTATGTCTAACCTGCGGTTCTGTACTGAGGGAAACAAGTCACAGTGCCGCCGAAAGGCTATTTTTGTTCATTTTACTTGTAACGCCACCTATTGAGCATACGATGAACCACGAACTCGTAATATATGGCCTCTGAGCTTGAAGTTGTCGCACGTTTTTGAGGCCACGTATTCGGCCTATACACTCAGGCCTGCTAAGCCTACCGATGAACTTGAGGATGGCGCTCGGAAACTGTACGAAGAAATCCCGAGCGCTTGCTGTCGAAGCTTCTGAGGAACAAGCTAAGTCAAATACAAGCATCAGTTGAGAACTTGCGGGTCACACAGAGCACGGCGACGACTTAATAGATCTGAGGCGGGTGGCAGCCATTTTGGCAGCAGCGACGACGCCGTTACGTAGCGGAAGTCGCTGCCAGCTGCGCGCTGATTGGTTATCCATTCAGCGAAGCGCTTCCGGCGGCGACGCTGACGCCGGTGATGTCTGGACCTTCCAGAAGTGGACGTTTCGGCCACCGTCACCGGCAGCGTCGACGCCGAGTGACGCCGGCGTACGAAACGGCGGGAAAACGCCGGGAAAACGCTGCATATAGTTCGGCCTTTAAGGCAAGATCCGGTCTGCGAGCGTCTTATTCAGTCTTTCGGTAAGTCCGTTGGTCTGCGGATGGTATGCGGTCGTCTTTCGGTGTTGCTTAGTTCAAACACCTCCTCCATAAGCTGTGCTGTGAATGCTGTCCCTCTGTCAGTTATTACGCTGGAAGGAGCACCGTGACGCAACGCGATGGGGCGCATGAAGAAATGCGCTACCTCTGAAGCCGTGGCTCGTGGGATCGCTTGTGTCTCAGCGTAGCGTGTTAAGTAGTTTGTTGCGACAACCACCCATTTGTTGCCATCAGCAGACAGGGGAAATGGTCCGAGAATGTCCATGCCGACTTGGTCGAAGGTCGTAGAAGGTACCTCAATTGGCTGAAGTAAGCCAGCCGGCTTGACAGAGGGTTTCTTTCGGCGTTGACATTCACGACAGCTTTTGACGTATTGGTTGACGCTCGCCGAAAGTCCTGGCCAATAGTACCTCTCACTTACTCTTGCAAGTGTTCGTGAGAAGCCGTAGGTGGCCAGATGTAGGTTCGTCGTGGCAAGCGAAAAGTACGTCGTCTCCCGCATGTCTCTGGGAACCATTAGCAGGTAAGCACGGTCGTTCGAACGGGCGTTCTTCTTACACAGCACGCCGTCTCGCAGACAGAACGACGTCAACGAGCGGGGACAGATGGCGTGGTATGGTTATGTCGCGGCCCTCCAAATGATTGATGATTGGTCGAAGCTCTGCGTCATGTCGCTGCCGTCTGCTCAAGTCCGACGAGCTAACGGCACCCAGGAAACCGTCATCGTCCTCTTCTCCCTGATTGACGAGATGAATGGGTGCGCGTGACAGTGTGTCGGCGTCTTCATGCTTGCGGCCAGATTTATAAACAATGGTGACATCGAATTCCTGTAACCGCAAGCTCCACCGTGCTAGTCGTCCCGAAGGGTAGCGCATATTTGCCAACCAACAGAGGGCATGATGGTTCCGTCACTATTTTGAAGGGGCGACCATAAAGGTACGGGCGAAACTCGGCGATTGCCCACACGACTGCGAGGCACTCTTTCTCCGTAGTGGAATAATTCGCCTCGGCACGGGATAGAGAGCGGCTGGCGTAGGCTATTACTCGTTCCATGCCATTTTGACGCTGAACGAGCACAGCGCCTAGGCCAATGTTACTGGCGTCAGTATGCACCTCAGTGTCGGCATAGTCGTCGAAATGAGCGAGAACGGGCGCTGATTGCATGCGCTGTCGCAGTTCAGCAAAAGCTGCCTGCTGCTCATTTTCCCAGACAAATGGGGTGTCGTCCCTTGTGGAGTCAGGGGTTGTGCTATCTGCGAAAAGCCGTGAATAAATCTGCGATAGTAGGCACACAGACCAAGGAAGCGCCGGACGGCCTTGTTGTCAACAGGAGCTGGTAATGCGGCAACAGCGGCAAGCTTGTCTGGATCGGGCTGGACCCCTCTGGCGCTAACTACATGCCGAAGAAATTTGAGCTCCTCATAACCGAAGTGACACTTCTGTGGCTTTAGTGTCAGGTCTGCCGATCGGATAGCCTCTAGCACACTGCGCAGACGGTGAAGATGTTGCTCGAACGTGGCAGAAAAGACCACAACATCATCAAGGTACACAAGACATGTCTGCCACTTCAGTCCTGTGAGGACAGTGTCCATCATTCGCTGGAAAGTTGCCGGCGCTGAACACAAGCCAAAAGGAAGCACTCGAAATTGGTAGAGGCCATCTGGAGTCACAAAGGCTGTTTTCTCGCGGTCTCGCTCATCTACCTCGATTTGCCAGTACCCGCTTTTCATATCGAGAGAAGAGAAATAGCGCCACGGCGAAGTCTATCCAACGAGTCGCCGATACGCGGCAGCGGGTACACGTCCTTTTTGGTCACGTTGTTAAGCTTCCGGTAGTCTACGCAGAAGCGTAGCGTTCCGTCTTTCTTTTTGACAAGAACGACCGGAGATTACCACGGGCTGTTGGATGGTTCGATAACGCCATCGCCAAGCAACTCGCGGACTTGCGTACGTATCGCTTCACGTTCTTTCGCCGACACGCGGTAAGGGTGCTGGTGTATCGGGCGTGCGTCCTCGTACGTCATGATCCTGTGCCGAGTGATTGATGTCTGGCGGACCTTTGAGGAGCTTGCGAAGCAGGACCTGAACTCGAGCAAGAGCGCTCGCAGCGCAGTCCTGTTATCGGTGGACAGTTCAGGATTGATGTCGATATTACCCAGTGACGTGTCTGCGGTGTCCACTAGTTCCGACGAGAAACAGTTGTTAACGTTTGCTACTTCGTTGGCAAACGCTATCGAAGTGCCGTGGAAAAGGTCGATGCTCGTTGCTAAAGTTGGTAACAAGCAATTGCGATCGGCCACCACGAAGGTGTATGACACTTCTAGCTACACAAATGCCTTGTTTCAGGAGGTGTTCCAAGTTTGTTTCGGCCACCGCTTCGCCATCGCCCAAACCACAGCATGTGACGTCGACCTAGGACACTTGCTAGTGGAGGAAGCGTCACGCTGTCTTCAGAAACACGAAGTACATCGACACGCCGTTCTTCGTCCTGCACGTCGATTGCTCGGTCGGCTGAAAACGTGACGCGGCCGCTCTTGCAGATCAATAATAGCGCCATACTCCTGCAGGAAGTCAACTCCCAGAATGACGTCACGGGAGCATTCGCGTAGGACGAGGCAGCTTGCTGCGAATGTATACCCTTGAATCTGAACTCTAGTTACGCAGGCGCCCAGTGGAGTAACGACGTGACCACCAGCCGTCCGAATCTGCGAGTTATGCCACGGCGTGATTACTTTCTTCAGCTGCGTTGCCAGTTTCCCGCTCAATATAGAATAGTCTGCGCCGGTGTCCACTAACGCATTAACCGCGTAACCATCAATCGTCACTGGTATGTCGAGTGAAAGCCGGTCATCCCGTACAGCAGCAGGTGATGTCGGATCGGTATCTGTACGTCTCTGCGTCAATCGGAGGTCTTCAGCACTTCGACCATCAGCCACCCCACCCCCAGAGGTCGCTTCAGTTAGTTTTCCCGGAGGGGACTGGGCGACCGTGCGTTGGAATACCGCTGGGCCAGCGATGAAAAGCGCCTCGGCGACGGCGAGCGCGACTGGCGCCCGGCAGACGGTGGGGCATGCGCTGCTGCGAGAGGTAGTTTTCAATGTCCCGGGGTCGCTGGCCGTACCGGGGTGGCGACGAGTACGCAGAGAAGCCGCGAAGCCCAAGGCGGCGGTAAGGGCACTGGCGGTACAAGTGATCTGCTTCCCCGCAGTAAAAGCAGAGAGGCCGGCGATCGGGTGTGCGCCAAACATCCGACTTCCGAGGATACGTGCGCCGATCGTCGATGTAGTGGACCGGTTGCTCCCGAACGATGCGCGACTGGAGCGGCACGGACAAAGGGCGGCGGCGTGTACGTGTCTTCGTAGTACGGCATTTGCTGCGCCGACTGAAGTGACACGGTAGGAACAGGATGAATGAACATTGGTGGACAGGCAGCAGGACGCTTTAAGGCTTCCGCGTAGGTCGTCTCACGGCGGTATTCTGTAGGAGCTGGTGCAGCGCTGTCAGCAGGCAATCTGTCCCGGAGGGCCTGATGCAGCTCGTCCTTGATAACGGTTTCAATAGAGCTGAGCGTAGGATGAGGCGTTACGCCTGCCTTTTGCAACTCTTCACGCACTCAGATCCAGCTTTCACGGACATCGGCGTTTAGTTCGCGTGTCTTCCACCACGTGCCGCATGACTTTTATCTTTTGAATCTCGCGCGAAGTCAAGAGTTGCGTCAAGGCAAGAAAGAAAAGGAAAGAAACAAAAGAAAAAAGTTCAGAACACACAGCTTCACGACTTGGCGTTGCCTGCCGCGTTCGTTGCTAACGGCGACAAAGATAAGACCGGCGAGCTGCAACATTAAAATGGCTAGTCATTCCCGATCCTATGGCGACGACTCGTTTTACGCATCAGAAAAAGAAAACGGTGCCCGACTGCACCGGGAATTTGGAAGGGCAGCCAAACGTATTTATTTATTCCCTTCGCATTTTTTTACAGCAAGTACACTAAAAAAAATTACTCCCAGGTGGGAGTAAAACGCCTGTCCTCTAGCGACCCCCCCCTGTTCGGAGTAATTTTTCCTCCGGACCTCCGGAGCAAAGTTCTTACTCCGGCTGGCCGGAGCAATTGCGTGGCACAGCCGGAGTACTTTTCACTGATATTTCACTCCGGCTGACCGGAGTGATTGCGTGGCGCCGCCGGAGCACTTTTTACCGGCATTTTGCTCCGGCTGGCCGGAGGGACTGCGGGGCACCTCCGGAGTACTTTTCACTGATAATTCACTCCGGCCGACCGGAGTGATTGCGTGGCGCCGCCGGAGCACTTTTTACCGGCATTTTGCTCCGGCTGGCCGGAGGGACTGCGGGGCACCTCCGGAGTATTTTTCGCTGCTTTTTTACTCCGGCTATCTGGAGTTTTCGAGTGGCACCTCCGGAGTATTTTACGAATGTCCTTACTTCGTCCGGACGGAATTGCAGTGCGATGGATCACGAGTATTCTTTTTTAATTCTTTGCTCCGCTGTTTGTTTATTCTATGCTGATCGTGTCACGCATTGGTTAGATGAAGGAATTCTCATGCAAACACTGCAGAGTTACTGTGTATTTTTTCCACAGAGCTCTAGCAGATGAAATTCAGGAGAACAGTTGAGTTCTTATTGCTTGATTTATTCAAAATATGCTGCAGTTTGTGGCTGATGACCCACCATTTTGGGAAAAGAAGACAAGAAGAAACAAATATACAAAAAGCCACCAAAAAAAGAACACAAGAAGACAGATCACATGAAATCAGCAGCACTCAAGTTTTAAGAGGGTTGACCAGCGCGAGCTCCCATTGAGAATACATGCGCATTTTGAGGAGCCCTAGCGTGCCCAAATTTGGTCAGATTTACACGGGGTTTTCGGCACTGCATTCTTTTTTAGTATATGGAGGAAATGTTGCGGACAGATATTTTCCTCAAGCTTTCATTTTTTTACAAACCAGAGGCAAATATCCAGAAAAATTTGTATTTCTTAACGTCGCGCTCTTTCTTGTTGTCTCCTGAAGAAAATAGCTTAGTTATCTAAATTTCGGCCGCAACAATTCCTCCCTTTTTTCTTTCCTTATTGTTATGGTATAATTGTCATGCATGTCAAGCCTCTGGTTTCCATTTTACAGGCTTTGAAAGCAGTGGCGTAAATCATGGGGGGGGGTCAGGGGGGGTCCTGACCCCCCCCTGTGGTCAGGCTGGGGGGGGGACACCCCATGCAAGTGTCCCCCCCCCCTGAGATTTATCTTCCAAACGTCACATTTAAATTTCTTGATAGTCAAGGACAACGAAAATTCGCAAATTCAACTCTGAAATCTGAAGCACCTTCAATGAACAGAAACGAAGTACTTCTAGCCGGTACGCACGATGGGAAATACCTTTATGCGTTAGCACAAAAATTGCTACCATTATTTATTGCATACTTTAACCCGAATGATGCAGCTGCAGAGATGCTAGCGCTCGCCCACGAGTTGGTATTAGAAATTTTAAACTTCGCCTATGTGATGCCGCTTGGATGCCCATTGCTATTTTTTGTCACCGGGCCCCAACACTCATGCTCGTTCTATTGTACTATTATTATTATTATTATTATTATTATTATTATTATTATTATTATTACTAGTATGTGAATGCATAATTTTAATTTTGTATAATTAAAAATAAAGCATATTTGTAAAAACAAAATGGCCGCCGTTGGAAGATATGTGTCCCCCCCTTGTGGTCTTCATGGATTTACGCCTCTGTTTGAAAGTGTTGTATGTACTTTCAGTGTGGATTTAAAATTCGCGCCAAATTTAAGAGGCGCGACGTGGCTCCCCCCTGGTATCACCTATATTCCGCAATCCTACACTCTACCACCAACCTCTCAAATGGCTGTATTCATGTGCAGCGGAGAAAAGTAAAGGGACTTGCTGAGTGAGCTTGAACAAGCTTGGGTTTTTTTTTTTCTTTGTTTCGTTTTTTTGTGGGGGGAGTGGGGTGCTGCCTCTTCTGCTCCCGAGCGTGTTCCCCGCGACAATGAAGTGGAATGGCAGGCTGATGCAGGTGTGCGACCGAACCACAAAGCCGCGTTTCCCCTGTCCTTAGCTAGTCCTTGTCCATAGCTAATCATCCTATTCAGCGCTCACAGGAATTTTCTGCTGCTGCGGGGTACAGCGGCGGCTTCTGCAGCAGACTAGAGTTACTGTATATGCTACCTTTATGCTACCTTTAGGTAGCAGAGTTGCGCATAGGTCCGCCATCTTGCCCGCCGAGGCATCCACGTCATGCAGGAAAGCCACCCCTTTCGAATGTAGGAGCCTACGCGGCCCAGCGGCTCCGTGCGCTTTCTCGCTCGTTCATAACCCGTCGCTGGCGCAGTGCCTTTGGCTTCGAAGAAAAAAAAAAGGAGAACTCGAACAAATAATGACTTCAGATGAAGCTGGTGCTATAGCTTGTTCGATGGCAGTCACCATCGGAAGTAATATATTTGCTTTAAATAGCGAACAGGAAAACTTCGACTTAATTTGTCGAGATTCTCGACAAATTAAGTTCAGCAAATCGCTCGTTTCACGTAGCTTTTGACGCAGCGCTTAGGTGGCTCGAGAAAACAATTGCTAGAACTACCACTCCGTGTTTGCAAACAACGCAAGCAAACGAGAATTTTCCGCATACCTACGTAGCTGTGGCATAAAGTAAACACTCGGTGAGGTTTCGAATGCAATGCCGCACAGTGCCCGGACTGAATTATACTGTTTTGCCAGGCCTGTAAGGTGCATATTCACGCATTCACTCGCGCACAATTTTATCGTTCCGTCCCGTTCGATTTATGTCAACGGCTAGCCTGTCGTTGACCAGTGGGCAGCACTGAGTCACGGCGCTACGCCGCACAGGCATCACTAGCACTGACGTTCACTAAAAACGGACAACGCAAGACACAACCACAACACCAACGAAAAACATTCCGCACTCAGCGGGATCGCCTCGCCGGAGTGCTTGGGGAGCGATGGCGATAGCGGTGGCACCGGCATGGCACCGGCGGTAGAGCAGAGCAGCGGTGGTGGCGCGGCGGTCGCCAGCACCCGCGCGGCCGTGAAGTTGGCTTTCCCTCAAAAGGATGCTTTTAAATGCGAAGCATTTCTTAGCGAACTTCGGCGACTTTGAGCGTATCTATCTATCTAGCTATCTATCTATCTAGCTATCTATCTATCTAGCTATCTAGCCGCCTACGACTTTGTGCTCTCCTGGCCGTATCGTTAATGGGATTTATACCAAATTTGGTATGGCATAACATGACCGTATTGCGAACATAAATGGCTGGTCATATCATGAAAATCATGACAAGCTTGTCATGAAAAGCATGATTTACCCGCCACGCTCGTGGCGCGCTCCCGGCCGTTTGGTTAGCTTGATATACACCAAATTTGGGATAGAGTGACGTGACTGTATGATGAACATAAATGACCAGTGGTAATATGGAAATCATGACTTGTCATGTGCGACATGACTTGCATGCCACGCTCATGGCGCGCTCGCGGCCGTTTCGTTAGCTTGATATACACCAAATTTGGTATTAAGTGACGTGACTGTATGACGAACATAAATGATCAGTGGTAATATGAAAATCATGACTTGTCATGTGCGACATGACTTGCATGCCACGCTCATGGCGCGCTCGCAGCCGTTTCGTTAGCTTGATATACACCAAATTTGGTATTGAGTGACGTGACTGTACGATGAACATAAATGACCAGTGGTAATATGGAAATCATGACTTGTCATGTGCGACATGACTTGCATGCCACGCTCATGGCGCGCTCGCGGCCGCTTCGGTAGCCTGATTACACCAAATTTGGTATTGAGTGACGTGACTGTATGACGAACAAAAATGACCAGTCGTAATATGAAAATCATGACTTGTCATGTGCGACATGACTTGCATGCCACGCTTATGGCGCGCTCACGGCCGTTTCGTTAGCTTGATATACACCAAATTTGGTATTGAGTGACGTGACTGTATGACGAACAAAAATGACCAGTGGTAATATGAAAATCATGACTTGTCATGTGCGACATGACTTGCATGCCACGCTCATGGCGCGCTCTCAGCCGTTTCGTTAGCTTGATATACACCAAATTTGGTATTGAGTGACGTGACTGTACGATGAACATAAATGACCAGTGGTAATATGGAAATCATGACTTGTCATGTGCGACATGACTTGCATGCCACGCTCATGGCGCGCTCACGGCCGTTTCGTTAGCTTGATATACACCAAATTTGGTATTGAGTGACGTGACTGTATGACGAACATAAATGATCAGTGGAAATATGGAAATCATGACTTGTCATGTGCGACATGACTTGCATGCCACGCTCATGGCGCGCTCGCGGCCGTTTCGTTAGCCTGATATACACCAAATTTGGTATTGAGTGACGTGACTGTATGACGAACAAAAATGACCAGTGGTAATATGAAAATCATGACTTGTCATGTGCGACAGGACTTTCATGCCACGCTCATGGCGCGCTCCCCAGGCGGAAAACTTTTCCATTTCCAGCTGGATTATTGAACCGGAAATGTTTCCCAGCTGGATAATTTTCCCGCTGGAATGCTTTTTCTAGCTAGAAAAATCTCCAGCTGGGAAAATTTCCGGTTCAATAATACAGCTGGAAATGCAAAATATTCCCAGCTGGAAAGCATGCATTTTCCAGCTTTGACTGGAAATTATTCCCAGCTGGAAAGCATGCATTTTCCAGCTTTGACTGGAAATTATTCCCCGCTGGAAAGCATGCATTTTCCAGCTTTGACTGGAAATTATTCCCAGCTGGAAAGCATGCATTTCCAGCCAGAGAAGATTTCACTCTTGGCTGGAAAGCATGAATTTTCCAGGTGAACACATGTTAGTCCCAGCTGTAAAATGCTCTATTCCCAGCTTGAACCAGTCGACATTCCTGCTGAGCATGAGAGCATCTCCCAGCTGGCATGTTCATTTACTTTGTTCCAGTTAGTGACAGGGGTAAACCACATTCTAGTCATAGCTAGGAAAATTATGGGGAAGAAAGTTTTCATAAATGTTGCATGGATCCTGGCCAGCTGTTATTGGTGGCCGCCTTGTAGAGCCACAGGGCAAACTGGTTCAGTAAACTGCACAAATTGAAATCATTGTGATGCTGAATCTTGAAGGAATTTATTGCAACGCCGTCTGCAGCAGCTGTTACAAAAACACATCCTGAATGTCCTCTTCTATCAGACTTCTTGTGCTTCAACATCTGAAAGAAATATTAACATGCAGTAAGTGGAAAAGCAATCAACGTAATAAACTCGACATTGAATGTCGACTATTTAGTTTTTACAAAAGTAGTTTTTTTTTCAGATATATAGAAATGAAAATTATGCCTTTAATAAGCTTTACAAACGAGAATGGGCATCAGTGCTAGGCCAGGTAAAAGAACACTGAGCAGCCAATACCTCTACATTGCATGGTGAAGTCAGTTTTTAACTGTAACTCATAAGCAGTCTCTAGCATAATTCTAGCTAATATGCAATTCGGGTTAAACCACAAAATGAAAAAAGCTAGCACTTGTTTGTTATTATGTGTAAAGGTATAGCTTTTCTTTAACTTCAGGTGCACTGCCCATCATGTATACCTGTCAGAAATATCCTCCCACAATTTACCCCTAGTAACATTCTTGTCAACTCAGGCAAATGCAGCACGACTTAGACAAAGACATATAAAACACAGACGGCGCGCGTCGTGTTCCATGTGTCTCCTTGTCTTCGTCTAAGTTGCGCTGCATTTTTTGTCCGAGTATGTACCAACTCACCCAAGTCAAGGTGTTATTCTTGACAAGTAATTTTATGTTTGCTGCTGATTTTATGACACTACTTGAGAAAAATTGGCAAAGAGGGCAGGGACGATTAACAGAACCAGGTCGATTTATATAGGCTGCCGAACAAGGTAATCTTGTTACACAAATAGCAACATGGACAAACTAACAGTTATCATGGGCCACTGAAACAGAGTTGCTACATGCACTGACCTGAGGTGTAAAATCATGCCAGCACACATGAACATGTGTCCACTAAAGGATTAATCCGAGTGAAAAACAAAAGTGGCACCGCACAATGACGCATCTATAGGCTATCTTTAAAAAAAAATTACTTCTTTATGACTTAAATCTATTGATGGTGCACTAATGCACTGACTGCCTGCCCCTTTTGATTAGGAATGCCTCAACTGACTCTCTTTCAGGGCGGCTGCTTGCTCTCGTTACAAACTTGGTTTGGCTGAAGTATGGCGCACAACCACAGCGCCTGCAGTGGTTGTGCATTACACTTCAGCCAAACGACTTTTCTAAGGAGTGCAAGCAGCTGCCCTGAAAGGGAGTCAATCGAGGCGTTTCTAATAATAAAAAAGGGCAGGCAGTCAGAGCGAGAAAGAAGTGATTTTTTTAAAGATAGCCTGCAGATGTGTCAAGCTTGAGTTGTGCGCAACCGCTTTTGCTTCTCACTCGACTAGATCCTGTAATGGACATATGTTCATGTGTGCTGGCATGATTTTGCAGCTCGGGTCAATGCAGTTTCCAGCGCATGTCTCGACTGTTTCAGTGGCTCATGATGAATTGTTAGTTCGTCAATGTTTCTATTTCTGTAGTGAGATCACCTGATTCAGCAGCCTATACATATATAAAGCGGTGCGGTTTCTTAATAAACATTTGGAAGTTGGCACCCGTGTCTGTCAGTTTGTATCTCCATTTGGTCCCCGTCCTCTTTGCACCATACCAATTTTTCTCAAGCAATGAAATAACTAGCCCAGCAACAAGACCTGTTATAACACCAATCATAGTTCAGCAATCAGGTGACCGGTTTCCACCAAATCGCGTATATAAACGAAGGTAGATGATCGGCAATTCATAATATAATCGAGCAATCAGATTCGTATATATTCACTGTGACTGGCTTCCACAAAATTGTGTGCATAAATAAATAAAGGTAGAAAAACGGGAATTCTTAATTTACTTTGCATTTTAAAGACCAGCATAATAATTAAAACTTGCGTCACATCAGAAGTAATCCGTAGCATTTCAGGAGGTTCGTGCTTACAGTGCCATTTGAAACGAAAAGCAGCGTTCACTGCTGCACTTCTTTTCTGCTCTTTGCAATGCCTTCAGATGTCACAGTTAGTTTTACAGAGAATGCGCTATACCTGCCAAGCAATTCAAAAATGATGTTTCACAAGCCTAAATGAAATCAACACATAATGAATCTAAGGAAAGCACAGGGGACATTATTCGCATGTTTTAACTGTAATATAGCATACAATGACATAAATAGAAAGAAATTAAAGTGAATGAGAAATCAGCTTGCCGCTGGTACGGGCCGCGAACCTACAAGCTTCCCAGGTTTACACAAACGTAACTACCCAATGAAGTGGATGGGAAAGTGACAGCCGTTGTAGCTTAATTGAATTAAATCTCACCGCGCTCTGACTGCCTCTCTACGAGGTGGCTGTATTCCGATCATTGAATGACATGCGGATCGAGGCAACGACATCACTGCGAAAAATGCATCTATAGTAGAAGGACGCGCCGATGCCACGATCACGCCGGACAGATTTAAGTTGCAAAACCGAAAACTGGACGCAAAGATGCGCAAAAAAAGATGGGTCGAGATGGAGAGGTACGGACATACGGAGCGAGCAGAAATTTGGATGTTCAACTCTACAAGCTGCAAGTTAAACATTTAACACGATAGAAAAACGTGTACGCAAGGTACTAGTTACGTACGGGTCCTTAGTCATCGTAACTTGTGCCGTTTAGCTTGCAGCATGTCACACCGACTCCTCTAACAATGAGCACAATTAAGGCCCAAACTTTTCCAGTGGGACTAGGGCAACATGGAACACATACTTCGCGCGTATAAACACTGCATACAACAATCAAGCCACTAATTTTCACGTGCTTTAATAAGTAAGCCCTTCGGTATAAACACGAACGCGTGCACACACGCTGATAATTGCAACTGATACAGGAAGGGGAAAAAACTTCATAGTTACCTTCTAGTGGAAGAAGCGGACGGGGAAGAGCGGAAGATTCACCACGACCCGTAGAACAAGAAACCAACAGGGAACACTTGACGGTCTTAAGTAGTAACACCTTCCACACGTAGAAATGTCCCAAAATACAACTGGATTAACGAGATTTCTGCATAAAACATTCATTAAAACTATTTCTTCATCCACTGCACAAACACTCGCACCTCTCATATCAACACAACCGCCATGACACACGTATCACGTGTGCCGTACGAAACTGTGGACGTCAGTTTTAGAACTATTCTTCTTTAAACTTGCTCTTTCACCTATAAATAAATGCAGCATTGCTCTAAGACATAATTAGTTTGACTAAATTACGTTTATGTTAGTGTCACTGCGCCCAAGTTCACGCATGATATGTACGTAACTAACGCTGAGTGAAAAACGCAACTGAGAAACAAAACAACAAAGATGGCGGCTACTAAGATGGACGCCCTGACATTGCTCTGGTTACTCTGGTCGTGTTGTATATGTGGCTTTCTGACGCGACTAATCGTGATCGAGTGGAGCGAGCGTGAAGTAACAATGTTGATAAAGTGGCTATACTATATAGTAACGCCTTGTATGGCCGGCGCGCGCGGTCCGGAAGTGAAATCACAGAGGTGATACCGTTGCACGATAACTGGGACCTGCCGGATGGCCACAAAACTAAATGCCTCAAATTGTAGTGTCATTTTCTTTGTTTGTGTGTGTGTGAGTATGTGTGTTTGCTGGCTAGTGTTCTGGTAAACGTATTCGTGCTGAAATTACAACAGACGTATTCGATTGTTGAGCTCTCCCACACGAGATATAGTTCTGTCAATAAGCGTGGGTACGTGGACTTGTTGTATAGTGGGTCATTTTTTAAGCTTCGTTGTAGCGCGGCAAATGGCACGGACATGAGAAAGAAGCGTACAACGGCACACAGCGCTATGTGTCGTACGTTTTTTTCTCGTGTCCATGTCCTTTCGCTGGCCAGTTTTGTTAACAAAATATATTTGCTGCTGCACAATTCAGCCTTATAAACACGGGCGCGACGGTCACATAATTGCAATGGGGTAAACACTGTTGCGCATGGCTCGATGATCAACTGAGGAAGCATCTGGTAGGACGTCTACAGTTGTAACATTTTGCAACGCCGTGTCGGCCGGGCGCACAGCTACCGCTAAGGTCAAATAAAATTGTGTTTTGCCCCAGCCATATATGTCTTTTTCATTTATTTTGCAACTCAGCCGTACACGGCGCTTAAATCACTTGTAAGATGTGTCCTATCCTATGCGCCATGTGACAAATATTCAAAGTCATCTTCAAATGCACAGCCTGCTTTATTTACTCTGTTGTAACGCGACCACGATTGAAACGCGAGGGGTCACTTTTCATTGCGTCCAGGAAAAAAAAATCGAATTTCGGTATACTTCCTCGCTCATACAGGAAAATTTTATGCTGATCGAGCAAATTATTTTCCAACTGAAGCTGGAAAAATTTCCAGCTGGAAATATAACTTCCAGGCTGGGACTGGAAAACTTCAAGCTGGAAATGGCTTTCCAGTCGGGAATCGTTTCCATTTGCAGCTTGGAAATATTCTTCAATTGAAGCTGGAAAAATTTCCAGCTGGAAATATAACTTCCAGGCTGGGACTGGAAAACTTCAAGCTGGAAATGGCTTTCCAGTCGGGAATCATTTCCATTTCCAGCTTGGAAATACCATTTCCAGCCAGGAATGCCAGCTGGAAATGCCATTTTCCAGCTGGGAATGGCGAATTCCCAGCCAGTAGAGATGTTTCCAGCTAAAAACCAAGCTGGAAACCCCATTTCCAGCTGGGAATGCACATCCCATTTTCATGTGGGTCACGGCCGTTTCATTACCTTGATATAAACCAAATTAGGTATTGAGTGACGTGACTGTATGACGAACATAAATGATCAGTGGTAATATGGAAATCATGACTTGTAATGTGCGACATGACTTGCATGCCACGCTCATGGCGCGCTCGTGGCCGTTTCGTTAGATTGATATACACCACATTTGGTATTGCGCGACGTGACTGTATGACGAACATAAATGACAGGTCTTAACATGTAAAACATTACATGCAAATTTTGTAAAGCATGATTTGGCTGCTTCGCATTACATCGATTCCCACAGTGCGTGGAATCTGCCGGCTTTTTTGCGCACGTGAGCGCGCTTGGCGAATGGGGGCGCCAGCGGCGAGTTCTATCAGAGGCGCAACTCTGCTACCTAAAGGTAGCATATACAGTAACTCTACAGCAGACTAGCCAAGGGACTCGTGTACTTTCACTCAGTTCTGTCAGTCAGGAATACGCAGACGCGCGACATCCCGGCTGTTTAGAACCTTCATAGGAAAGCAGGCAAATCTGGATTTTAGGATGTAATAGCGCTATCGGCTACCGCGAACTGGTTCTTCAAGGCGCCAAATACGCATGCATAGATCAAAACAAGCTTTGTTCTTTGGAAAGAAAAGATTTTTTTGATGTTGCGCGGTCACTGTCAAGTGTATGACTCGACACTTGCCTTTCACAAAGTGGCAATTCGGGGTGATGGTGCTGGGTCATTCCCCGCTAACTGACCCGGTCTTCACGCTCGACCACCTTAGATGTAATTTTGAAACAGTATCCTTGATAAACATTATTCTCGCTTTATATATATATATATATATATATATATATATATATATATATATATATATATATATATATATATATATATATATATATTGCCACTAGTATAAGATCGGCTGGTATTGTTTCTGTTGTTGTTGCCAGGATTGTATGTGCCGCTGTTGAAAAGAGGACGAGGACGAACTCGCGGAAAAGACGATAAGGTTGCATTGGCAGTGATCGGACTCTCGGAAAAATTCAGAGTTCGTTATTCCATCGAGTAAACGGTCCTCCTCTCGTTGGTGGAATGATGAATGCACGCGCGATTACAGAAGACGAAAAGCCGCTTGGAAAAAACTTCTCCATAATCAATGCCCAACGAATTGGAAAGACTATCAGTTTTTTGCTGGCGTATTTAAGCGCACTGTTAAGCAAGCGAAAGAAGAATATGACAGTCGGCATTACGATTATCTTTCTAAATCAAACAATAAGCGTGCTTTGTTTGCATATCTACGGACAGGAAAAGTACTGCCAACACCTTTAACATTAGAGTCATGTATCTTTACGCCGCAAGAAATGAATGCCTCGCTGGAAGAGATAGCCAAAGGTTTAGAACGTCGCTTTAGTACAAACCTCTCGGCTACTCGCAACATGCCGGTATCTTCGCATGAATTTACGGAAATTTCTTTATCTGAATTGACTGAGACGGTATTATGTTTACCGAAGACGGCCCCTGGACCAGATGGCATTACGAATTCAATGTTAAAAGTTTTACTTCAGGAATCGCCTAATTCTCTGTTAGACCTTGTGAATTATTCGTTAAAAAACTCATGGATACCGCTAGAATGGAAACTTGCTAAAATTATAATGTTGCTAAAGAAACAAGACGGGGGGTACATTCTGGATAACATAAGGCCAATCGCCTTGACGTCAAATCTAGTGAAATTGATTGAAAGAATTATCCATACTCGAATCAATAGATTTATTGACGAGAGGTCAATTCTAAGCCCCTGTCAAATTGGGTTCAGGGATGGTTGCTCAATATGGAATGCTCATGTTGATTTAGAAAGTCGTGTACAATTAGCACGACAGCACAACAAATATGCGGCTTTAGTTACTTTGGACATCGCTAAAGCATATGATACCGTAGAGCATGACATTTTGATAGATCGATTGAAATCCCTCAATTTCCCGGCATACATAGTAGCGTGGATTCACCAATTCCTTGTGGACAGGAAGTTTTATTGTTTTAAAGGCGGCTTTTCATCATCTACTCACACACAAACGAGAGGAGTACCGCAAGGCTCAGTGCTTTCCCCGGTATTATTTAATGTACTAATGAGCACCATTCCACGTAACCAGGAAATAACAACTTATGTGTATGCTGACGATATCGCGTTCTTTGCAACGGCAGATAACATTCAGACCCTATATGAACGGCTTCAGTCTTACCTTAACACCCTGGAGAACTGGCTCGATGACAATCACTTCTTACTGAATCCGAGGAAATGTGCCCTTCTTGTCTTCCCCCTGCAATACCCCGTGAACATCTCATTGTGTTATCATTATGAGGACATACCTCAGGTGGAGTCTATTAAATACCTTGGGGTAATTTATAATGCACCTCTTAACTGGCGACAACACATCGAATATATAGCTGGAAAAGGTGCGCGTGCCGTTGGCATTTTACGTAGGATAAGCAACTACCGCATAGGTATGAGAAGGGATACTCTAGTAATGATATATCGAATGTACGTTCGTCCCGTTTTGGAATTCGGTTGTGTGCTTTTCTCTGGTGCTCCAGCATACAAAATCCGGCCTCTAATCCTTTTAGAAAAAGAAGCACTACGCTTATGCCTTGGCCTTCCTAAAACGGTTTCTAACTGTGTTTTATACCTAGAATCAAGAGTTCCCCCTCTTTCCTGCAGGTTCCGAATTTTGACCGTTGAGACATTCTTAAGAATATACGAGTCACCGCTACGCCGATCGGAAACAGCTTTTATTTCCACTCCGGAATTATTTTTCGGTGCTAGATGGCCGCGATTTCACACACCACAAATCATATTTGTACAACGTTTACTGGACCCGCTGAATGTACGTATCAGCGACATAACCCCGACTAGTTATAATTCGCACTCTGTGGATATCCAGTTTGACGACATCTTCCCTAATAATGCAAAATTACTGCCCCGTAATACTCTAGATAGTTTATTGCAAGAACACTTGCAGAGCATCAAAACAAAGGTTATTATCGCTACAGATGCATCACAGTGTGACGAAAAGTCAGGTTTTGGTATATTTAGCCCCAACTTGGATTGGTCATATTCCCTTCGACTGCCTGATTTTATATCCGTATTTTTGGCTGAATTTCTGGCAGTGGTGCTCGCTTTGCGAAAGTTAAACACAGAAATTACATCTGCCGTTATAATAACAGATTCTTTATCTCTCTGCGCTGCACTTTCTGCTGGTGCTCACTCGCAAGTAATAAAGGCATTTAGTGCATTAATACCCACGCACTTGAGAAAAGTTTGGTTAGTTTGGGTGCCTGGACACAAAGGGTTGTTCCTAAATGAAATGGCCGATTCCCTAGCAAAATCGTCAATAAGGGGGCCAATTTTACCTTGTCTTCCACCGTCCGCTTATGTGACGGCTGCGCGATTTCGCAGGCGTAACTATATGGAAGGCCTTGCAGGCACATCACTGACGAATTCCACCGAATATCGGCACCTATTATATCCATGGCGGAGATCCTCTTGTGAAACACGTAATCTAGAAGTGTCAGTTACGAGGCTGCGCTGTCGGGTGCCGAAACTAAATTTTTACCAACACAGGTCTGGTCAGGCACCTTCTCCATTGTGCGCATTCTGTGGTGAGCTGGAAACTATCGATCATTTCTTTTTGACCTGTAGGCGATTTATTACAGCTCGAACCACCCACCTAGAAACACCTTTACGTGCGCTTGGAATTAATTTATCTGTGCCCGTGATTTTGTCTTTTGGAGCCTCTATTTCTGGGTTTTTCAGTGCGAAGGTTTGTGTGGCTGTGAGGAATTACATCAATGCAACCAATCGATTAACTAGCTAATCTATATTATTATCCTTCTTTGTCGATACATGCACAACATTTTTTTTTTTGCAAATGGAAAATAGGGCGTTGATTTAATTTGTCTGGTACTAATACAAAAGTATTATTATTACTTTTATTTTATTATTATTTATTTTTATTTTTTTTGTTTTTTTTTTACATTTGAGCGACTATCAAAATTTCATATAAAATTTATAAGGTTTTTATTCTATAACCTCATTTATTCTAAAGTTCCGTGACAGTTTATAAGACCACTCAATTCTTGGCCAATCCCCCCACAGTGGGTGTGAGCCACAGTGAAAGGTTAACAAGAACAAGAACAAGATCGGACCAGCCTGACGTTCTGCTGTACCGCTAATTACAGGTTTCTGTTGCGGTATATCGTGACATAATTGGTGGAGGTGCTGGGTAGCAGTCTATGCACTGCGACCACGAGGAAGATCCCGACACCAACATCGACGGCTTGGAAGAACCAGCTGACCTCCGGCACAGTCGGCGGCAATTAGGCCTATCACCCCAATTCGGCCCTCTACCAGAACGCCCCAAAAACATGGCAAGCGCAACAACGGCAAGCCAGGCTGAACAGACTACGACTCCGCCAGCTCCATGGCCTTTCAACGCCTTGAGAACCCCAAAGCCCCTTCCATGGGGCCGCTTACGAAGACGTTGGACTGGCTGGACCAGTACGAACGAGTTGCCGTCGCCAACGAATGGGACGATCACCGGAAGCTCC
Source organism: Rhipicephalus appendiculatus (assembly GCA_030522465.1). Taxonomy (NCBI): domain Eukaryota; kingdom Metazoa; phylum Arthropoda; class Arachnida; order Ixodida; family Ixodidae; genus Rhipicephalus; species Rhipicephalus appendiculatus. The sequence continues at coordinate 27,681 of JALIZH010015715.1, forward strand.
GGTATGTCTATTTCTACCTGGAGGATTCGGCGCGCATTTGGTTTGAGAACCATGAAGCTGCCTTGAGAACCTGGCCGGAGTTTTGTGCTCAGCTGCGGAGCACGTATGGCAGTCCTGACCGGAAGGAACAAGCGGAACGACTCCTCAATTCTCGGAATCAAAGACCAAATGGAAGCGTTGCCATGTTTGTTGAGGAGATGTCTCGGCTGTTCCGGCGAGCTGATCCCGCAATGGGGGAGGACAAGAAGGTACGCTTTCTGATGCGGGGCGTAAAAGAGCAGCTGTTCGCAGGACTCGTGCGAAACCCCCCAGCTACCGTGGCGGAGTTCCTCCATGAAGCCATAACGATGGAGCGAATGCTGAGACAGCGGTCTTCGCAGTATGAGAGGCCGAACGACCTTTCATGTCTGTCAGCGCCCTTGGCAACGCACGACGTCACGAGCATTAGGGACCTCGCGGAGCTAGTGCGCAGCATCGTACGCGAGGAGCTGCAAAAGCTTCACGCAGTGCCTCCACAGGCCCAAGTGGCTTCCCTAACGGACGTCGTCCGCGAAGAAGTACGGCAACTGGTACGACCATTGGTGGCGCCTCCAACCGAAGCTCCTCTTCTGACATATGCGGAAGCTTTACGCACTCCTGCACCGGCAGTCAACTATTCCCCTCGACCATCCCCCCCTGCAGACGCCGCAGTACTCCTCGGGCCCGCCGCATTACGAGAACCCGCGACTCAATGTGCGGAAATCTAGTGTGTGGCGCGCTCCCGACAATCGGCCACTTTGCTATCATTGTGGTGAGCCAGGTCATTTGTACCGCGAGTGTTCGTACCGACACATGGGCCTGCCTGGCTTTCGGCCGGATGCTGTCGACCCCGTGATGGTGAACGACCCCGCGCTATTGCAGAGTACTTGGCGAGCCTTCAGTCTTCGACTCTCCAGCAACGCCAATCCCGCTCCCATTCTCCTCGACGTTCGACGTCGCCGGGTCCACACTCTACCTTCGCCGATGTTGTTGCGGGACGACCGCCTAGGTCCCCGAGCCCACGCCCGGGAAACTAGGAACAGCGGCCTCCGGAGGTGGGACCGCTGTTGGGCTATCGTTAAAACATCGTCCTCCGACCCGTCCGCCGACCACCGACGATTCCTTTTCAACGACACCTGCCATCGAAGACAAACCCGTTTCTGCTGACATTGCCATTCTTGTCGACAACCATCCGGTAACTGCTCTTGTCGACACTGGCGCCGACTACTCGGTTATCAGCGCTGAACTCGTTGCTGAACTAAGGAAGGTTACGACTCCTTGGGGGCATGGACCAAACCTCCGGACAGCAGGAGGTCACCTCTTGACACCGCTCGGGAGAAGCACCGCCAGGCTGCAAATCCGTGAGTCGACGTTCATCGCTTCTTTCATCGTGTTGCCAGAATGCTCCCGGAAAGTTATCCTTGGCATGGATTTCCTCCGCGAGCACGGCGCCGTTATTGATCTCCGTGACTTATTTTACTCGTATAACGTTTGCTGACGACCATGCCCCGCAACCAAGAGATACCAACGCGCAGAGGACAGCACTTCGTATTGTCGACGACGCCGTTACACTTCCGCCGCGAACCAGCATGTTCGTGACTGTACAGAGCGACAGACCTCATGGCAGTAGCGGCATCGCCGAAGCGAACCTGTCGGTGCTCTTGGCTCGGCAAATCTCCGTCGCCCGCGGCATAATCCAAATTAAACGTGGAATGACTGAGCTGTTGGTTACCAATTTCAGCGGCGAATACCAACATTTGGCAAAGCGAACGGCCGTCGCTCACTTCGAAGCCATTGACGGTGAAGCATGTTTAACGATTGCTCCGATTTCCGCAGCCGGTAAACGTGACACCGCGGTGGCCAATACAGTCGAGTCAATCCGAAGCTGCTATGTGTGCAGAAGGAGCAAATACGCTGTATTCTACGCATGTTTAGTGACTGTTTCGCGTCCACATCCAAAATAAACCAAACACCGACCGTGAAGCACCGTATTATAACGGACCCCGCTGAAAGGCCCGTACGTCAGCATGCCTACCGAGTGTCCCAAAAGGAACAAGAGGTCATACGTTCTCAAGTGAAGCAGATGCTCGACGACGACGTCATTCAACCCTCCACCAGTCCATGGGCGTCCCCCGTCGTACTGGTAAAGAAGAAGGACGGCACTCTTCGCTTTTGCGTCGATTATCGTAAACTCAACAACGTGACGAAGAAAGACGTTTACCCTCTTCCACGCATCGACGACTCACTAGACCGCCTTCGACACGCCCGGTACTTCTCTTCCATGGATTTGCGCAGCGGTTACTGGCAGATCGAAGTTGATGAACGCGACCGCGAAAAAACAGCATTCATATATAACTCCTGATGGCCTGTACGAATTTAAAGTGCTACCATTCGGCCTGTGTTCTGCTCCCGCGACGTTCCAGAGGATGATGGACACAGTGTTGTCAGGTCTTAAGTGGGAATCGTGTCTTGTTTACTTAGACGACGTCGTTGTCTTTTCACAAACGTTTGAGCAGCACTTGCAGCGACTTCGTTCTGTCTTTATGGCAATTCGCACCGCAGGCCTATCGCTGAAACCAGAGAAATGCCAGTTCCTCGGCCACCTTGTTAGCCACGATGGTATTCGGCCGGACCCAGAAAAGACATTGGCTGTCGCTGCATTCCCACCACCTGCCAAAAAACGTGATGTGCGTCGGGTTTTGGGCCTCTGCACATACTACAGACGTTTTGTGCAGAATTTTTCAAACATAGCCGAACCCCCTGACTCGTCTGACAAAAGAAGATGTTCCCTTTGCGTGGGGCCCTGAGCAAAGACGCGCTTTCTCGGAGCTTCAGCAGCGCCTCCAGACTCAGCCCTTACTCGGACACTTCGATGAAGTTGCCGACACTGAACTGCACACAGATGCCAGTAACATCGGTCTTGGTGCAGTCCTGGTCCAGTGGCAAGACGGCGTCGAACGAGCTATTGCTTATGCTAGCCGGATTTTATCATCTGCGGAGGCGAATTACTCAACCACGGAAAAGGAGTGCCTAGCTGTTGTCTGGGCGATAGCTAAATTCAGACCGTACCTGTATGGCCGCCCGTTCAGAGTTGTCACCGATCATCATGCCCTCTGCTGGCTGGCGAATCTCAAAGATCCTTCGGGCCGTCTGGCCAGGTGGAGCTTACGCCTTCAAGAATTCGACTTGACAATCGTGTACAAGTTCTGGCCGGAGGCACACTGACGCAGATTGCCTTTCGCGCGCTCCCCCTTACAACGGCGTCGAGTGATGACGATCTCGACGGTCGTTTTCTCTGCGCTGTCACTGCATCCGACTTGGCTGAGCAGCAGAAGAACGATCCCGAGCTTCGACAATTTATCGAATATCTTGAAGGCCGCAGTCCGCATCCACCACCGGCATTCGCGCGCTCGCAATCATTGTTCTATGTTCGCAGCAATATCCTTTATAAAAGGACCTTCAACCCTTACGCGACTGAACACCTGCTCGTTGTTCCATCAGCGTTACGAGCGGATGTCTTATCTGCCTGTCACGATGAGCCTTCGTCCGGCCACTTGGGGTTCACGCGTACCTTGGCCCGGATTCGCCAACACTACTACTGGCTCAATCGGGACGTGAAGCATTATGTAAAAACGTGTCGCGAATGCCAGAGCCGTAAAGCACCACCTCTGCGCCCAGCCGGTTTTCTGAAGCCCGTTGCCCCTCCAACACAACCGTTCCAACAAATCGGCATGGATCTGCTCGGACCTTTCCCCAAGTCTCAGGACGGCAACCGCTGGATTGTAGTCGCTACCGATTACATGACGCGATATTGCGAAACGAAAGCGTTACAACGCGGCACCGCCAGTGAGATTGCCCAATTTTTCATGAACAACATTGTTCTTCGTCATGGCGCACCAGTCGTTGCCATAACTGATCGTGGAACAGCTTTTACCGCCCAGATGATACAAGACGTCATGCAGCTTAGTGGAACAGCTCATCGAAAAACTACTGCATACCATCCACAAAGCAACGGCCTTACAGAGAGACTAAACAAGACGATCACCGACATGCTATCCATGTACGTTGACCAAGACCACAAGAACTGGGATGACATTCTCCCCTACATCACGTTCGCTTACAATACCGCTGTACAAGAAACTACTGGGTTCACACCTTTCCGGTTGCTTCACGGCAGGGAGGTCACTACAATGCTGGATGCCATGCTCCTACCCGACAGACACCACATTAGTGTCGATACCAACGAATTCATTCGACTCGCAGACGCAGCTCGCAAGCTTGCACTCGAGCGAATCAGTAACCAGCAACGCATCGACTCGCAGCGGTACAATGCTCGTCATCGGGAGGTTATTTACCAACCCGGAGATCAAGTATGGCTATGGACCCCCATTCGCCAACGAGGCCGTTCGGAAAAGTTGTTACACCGCTACTTTGGTCCCTATCGAGTTATCCGTCGTCTGAGCGAAGTCAACTATGAAGTTCTTCACGAAGATACAGCACGTCGATCCCGTCGTTCACAGCAGGCAGACGTCGTCCATGTTTCGAGACTGAAACCATTTTACCAACGCTGACTATTCGTCAAACTCCCTTGTGTAACCTTGTGAACATTTCGTCACCGTTCAATCGTGTGTACGGGTGATTGTATGTGTTTTTTTTTCTCGTAATCGCGATATCGCATCGGGACGATGCTCTTTGGAAGGGGGGGGGTAATGCCACTAGTATAAGATCGGCTGGTATTGTTTCTGTTGTTGTTGCCAGGCTTGTATGTGCCGCTGTTGAAAAGAGGACGAGGACGAACTCGCGGAAAAGACGATGAGGTTGCATTGGCAGTGATCGGACCAGCCTGACGTTCTGCTGTACCGCTAATTACAGGTTTCTGTTGCGGTATATCGTGACAATATATATATATATATATATATATATATATATATATATATATATATATATTGTCACGTGGTCGTGACGTTGACCCAAGCAGCAGTCGGTAATGTTCCAGATGAAACTGTTTATTAGGCCGAACTTGTGGCCGGTAAACGGAAAGTCAGATTACAGCAATAAGCACTGGCGCTGATAGCGGCGAACGGAGCGTCGGCCGTCGATCAACTGTACATCGTTGGAGCGCGCCGGCTTTTTATAACGCACGCGTCGAACATTCTAGCCTTATCACTAGTCGTCGCGGAAGCGCTGGAATAATCTTGAGTGTTAGCGTCTTGAGTGCAATCTTAACAGAACGATCTACTACAAGCGAGAAGCTTCTGGAACAATAAGGCGCGGTCTGCGCCGAGTACTGCTGATAGTCTTTGCGGGCGGAAATCGAATACAGTGAAAGAAACGCGCGTGGCAATATAATATATATAACGCGTCCGATGAGCTTTCTTCACATTTACATTACAATTACTTCTAATAACATCCCCTATACTTT
>JALIZH010015717.1:0-17908 GCA_030522465.1 Rhipicephalus appendiculatus
CATCTTTGTCTGTTAGTTCTCATTAATACTGTGTTCAACAAAGCAAACGAGCCCTTAAGATCGCACTTCTTTCCTTCATATATATATATATATATATATATATATATATATATATACATATAACGTTGGAAATATGCGCCAGCCAATGTCTGTTTTGTCCTTTGTGAAAGAAATTTCGCGCAAGAAGTAGTTGTTCCTTAGTTGGGCAAGAAGGAGGAAAAGAGAGGTGAGTGCACCCACGCAGTGGTACGTACTTCAACCAACATTGCTGGACGTTTCAAAAAAGCCTGACATCATCGCAAGTAACTGAACAACGGTATCCACGTCTGGTTAAACTATGATGGGACATGAAATGGCTGCTTGGGCATGTTGGTCAGATGCAGTAGAAAAAAGCAGCTCAAAGGACTAAGCCCCAGAAAGGATAAGCAAAAGCGTCAAATTACAATAAAGGTTTATTTGCCCAATATACGCCATATATACTTGCACACAGTACCAACAAAAAATGACAAACCCTGACAATAAGACAACCTGCCAGCACCATCACTTCATAGCATGCATGTACAACAGTTTTAAACGTAATCATTTAATCGCTGACAAAGCAACCGAAGGCCCTCTCGCAGGCCCTCCGCGTATGTGTCAGTAGGTCTTTGTTAGTGCTTTGTGAGTATTTTTATTAAACAATTTTTTTCGAAAATCAAAGTCGCATATGGGATCGTGCAAAAAGTGTATCGACGGAGAAATATATTGTGGACGTTATGAGATCTTGTTTTGGCTGAGCAGTTAAGAGAATTTTCGAAAACGTTTACTTAAGTAACATTGTGGCTGTAACAATTTTCTTAGATTTTTCATACAAAATTCATTTTTTCCCTACACAAGCCATTATGGAGTCAGATTTTTAGCATAAAGTATCGTGGAATAAAATATTCAAAATATTAAGGCTGCCCTTGTTCGTGGGTTGTATGTTGCCGATTATTGGGCGGAGGGGGCGGGTGCTATTTTCGTAGTTTTCTTCCAGTGTGAGAGCCTAACTGAATGACTGTTTAACAATGCGTCAGAACTCCCAAGATTCTGTTCTAATTAAGGGTGACATTGGGGGACAGTGGCATCACATTTATTGCAGACGAGACTCTGCGCTAATTTTACTCCTGTTTATGCATATATCGGCTCATATGTATACAAATGGTAAGCTCCGAGAAAGCGCTTTTGTTGTGCGCTTGGTTCCTCCATCCTAATTTAGGCACCAAGTTTTGTTTGTAACCATGGCTCTCCCAACTCTACGTTCTCATCCTCCTCTCTAAGGCTAACTTGAGTTTAGCCTTCTTCAGCTGTAGAACATCCATCTGGAGCTTGTGCCTCTCACGCCTCATCACTGAGTCCTGCTCTAAAGCGTTCTGTATGATAATGCCAGCAGCCTTGACGGCAGCAGCCGCACAGGCGAAAACGCTCGATGCCTCGTGCTGCGCGTGAGAGAAGTCACAATTTTCGTTTAGGCCCTTGGGATTGCTCTCGTAAATAACCTCTAGGTCATCACTGCTGCCGTCATCAAGGACGCTAGTTGGCTCATTGAACACCCCTTGCCTTCTGCAGGCAGACGCCGGCCGGTTGGGGGGCGTCCGATGCGACCTCCGTCGGCTGTCCAGGCGGGGATGTCGGTGGGCCATCCAGGCAGCTTGGGATTTGCTGGTAGACAGGGCTCCGCCAACCGCTGTATATGGCCGGCGCATACACGGGCGAATCTTCGTGATAACTTGGCTGCCACGTTTCCGCCTCGTACACCTCAGTCGCATCTGTGCTTTCCGCCAGAATGATCAGCGACTCCTCGGAGCTATGAAATGGAAAGAAAGCACCACGTTTATTGTAAATACGCAGCGCTGGTTGCTATTTACACACACACACACACACACACACACACACACACCTATATATATATATATATATATATATATATATATATATATATATATATATATATATATATATATATACGCTTCTAAAGAACTGTTTATTGGTGACGTTTCGATCGGAGACCGATCTTCATCAAGACGAAATTTACCAGGCTCCGATGCGCTTTTATATCATCGCCGAGCCGAGAGAAAGAAAGGAAAAAAAAAGAAAAAAAGAGAAGAAGGGTACATACTGATAAGTGGTCACACGACCACGTGCGCGTACTTCTACATACGCATAGCACCTGTATTTTTGAGAAAAAAAATGAATAAAACAAAAAAAGACGTGCAGAAATAAACGAGTCGCCAAACAGCCCCGTGCACATACTTACAGATACAGACGTGTTTTCTGAAAAAAAAACGAAAAAAAAAGGAAACACGAAAATACAGGTGGGCATATAAAGTAGATTCCTGTGGTGCCTCCGGCACATACTAAGATATACGAACAACACATGTTTCAAACAAAAGAGTGAACAAACAAAAAAATATGTAGATATACATCGATGGTCCACGTGGGCACGTTAAGCACATTCCAGTGGTACATTGTGAAGTTTCACTGCTCAGGCTCACCCCTCATCTCTTCCCAGAGCTTGAACACCACAACAAAGTACATTCCTTTCGTCCATTGTCACGTCTCACCTATTCTCCCCCGCCCCTCCTTAGTTGCTCTTGAAGCCTAGAGATGGGGGGGGGGGGGGGTCTACGTTCCTACGATCTCCGGTCTGTGGCTCAAGAATGTTTGAGAAGAAAATGGAGAGTGTTTTTCAAATTTTCGCCCTGGGGTCGAATATGTCATTCACTCGGTTGTCTGAGGAGTGATTTCATTGTAGGGGGGGGGGGGGGGTTATTGGAAAGTTTCCCACCCTTCTCGGAATGCGCGTGCAGATGTTGCATGCCCGACAACGTGCTCCGGGCGATATCCGAAAAAATACCAATAAAAAAAGGAGAAAGAAGTTTGGTTAGGATCATTATTATCCTGAATCTTCCAGAGCGCGGATTGAAGACAGTATGCCCTGAGTGATATTTAGACCAACCTTTAATGTATGAAATTTATAAATCATATATGATTCGGGCTGTTCACGCTCCGTGGAACTGGAGAAACCGCTTTGTAAGAGTGTAACCTTGATGGAATCAAACGGGTGGTTTTCGGAGTTTATATGCCGAGACAGAGGAAGGTCCGGAAGCGAATGAACATGTGAACGATGGTTATTGAAGCGGGTGCGGAAGGCCGTGCCAGTCTGACCTATGTATTGAATACTGCATATTCCGCACTCGAGAAGGTATACTACATTAGAGCTGTCGCAGTTAAGGTTTCAGTGAATAGAGTATTTGAAATTGGAATGTGTGCTTTCAGCAACGTTGGTTACCTGCATGTGTTTGCACACCTTACAGCGGGCCTTGCCGCATGGCTGACATCCAGTTATAGGTGTCTTATCGGTTTTTGAACGAACAAGATAATCTTTAATGTTTTTGGGGCGTCTATATAGAACTCGCGGAGGGGAAGGGAAAATTTTTTTGATAGCCGTTCACTCTGTTGTAAGATGTTAATGTGTCTCTTCAGAATTTTGTTTACGTTAGGGGGGTTGCTCCCAAATGTTAGAACCAAGTTTTTCCGTCCCTCTTGTTTTAATTCTTTCTGCTGGTAAAGTAGCTGCTGGCGATCTAGGTTTGCCGCTTTATGTATCGCGTCGTTGACTATAGAAGGAGGATAATGTTGCTTTGCAAGTACGTTGCACAAGTTCTCTGCGTTGGCGTCAAAGTCTTCGGGGCGGGAGCAAATTGTTTTAAATCGGTGGGCCTGCGAGTACGGGATGGACGTCTTGCAGTGACGAGGGTGACAGCTATCGAAATGAAGGTATTGCTGCCTGTCTGTAGGCTTTTTGTAAACGTTAGTAGTTAATGACCCGTCTTTTACCTTTACGTGGACGTCTAGGAAATTTATTTCAGTTGTTGAGTATGCATAAGTGAATGTTATGTCTGGATGAACTTTGTTGAAAGATTCTATACAATTGATTAAGCTCTCCTGTGTATCCGTCCAAATAATAAAAATATCATCTAAGAAGCGTCTGTAAAGAAGTGGCTTAATTTTCTGGGTTGATAGAAACTTAGTTTCAAGATCATCCATAAAGATGTTTGCGTAGTTGGGTGCCACACGAGGCCCCATAGCAGTGCCATTTATTTGTAAATAGTATTGGTTATGAAACTCGAAGCTGTTGAGTTGAAGTACCAGCTTAGCAAGGGTTTCAATGACTATTGGGTTTGGTGAGTCATCACATTTATGCGCACTATAAGACTCTACTAATGTTTTGATGCCGTCACTATGCGGAATATTGGTGTACAGGGAAGTTACATCAAGAGTTACAAGGAAGGCTTTTACAGTTACAAGGAAGATTACAAAGAGTTACAAGGAAGATTTTTACATCTTTGATCGTCCTAATGAAGTGGTTGGTATCACGTAGGTAGGAGGGATGTGTAGGCGGTATGTTCTTAATTAAGGAGTCTATGTAACTTGATATTGGTTTGGTAAGGGTACCTCTTCCTGAAATTATTGGTCGGCCGGGGTTTCCTTTTTTGTGTATTTTCGGAAGCAGATAAAACCGTCCTGGTGTGGCACGTGCTACAGTAAGCGCCCTAGAAAGTTTGGGATCTAACTCTCCGAGCTCTACCAGATCATGGAGTGCGGTGGTTATTATTGCTTGATGTTCTAGGTTTGGATCTTTATCAAGTGGTTTGTAGAAAGAGGTGTTAGTTAATTGGCGGGTGCCCCCTTGGATATAGTCGGATTTATTTAATATTACAATCCCTCCGCCTTTATCCGCTGGTTTTATGACAATATCTATTCGATCACTGAGTGCCTTCAGTGCTTCACACTCCTTTCTTGAGAGGTTTTGGGCTGCTGCCGGTCTGTGTGTGTTATATTCCCGCAGTATGTCTTTTTGGACGGCTTCGATGTAGGTATCTAGATGCCTCCCCCGCTGAGAGCTTGGTGTCCACTGTTGCCTTGAACTAAAAGGTATTATGGTTGTGGTTTCCCTCTGGGGTTTGTCGAAAAAGTATTCCTCTAGGCGAAGATTCCGTGCGAAGTTATCGAGGTCTTGTAATAAGGAGAACTGATTGTATCGGCGAGTAGTGGGGCAAAATGTGAGTCCGCGGGAGATTACTGCTCGTTCATGACTACTAAGTTGAACGTTGGAGAGGTTAATTATGTTTTCTTCTAAGTTATTTTGTGTGTTAGTAGTGCCTCTCGGCCGGTCCTTAAAGGTTTTATGAGTGCTACCAAGTTGTGGCACAACCACTCGTTGAGGGCCCTCTGGATTGCCTATGTAGAGCTCGCAGGAGTACGGAAGTTTATCCCTTGCCATTTTTTTCTCCTTAATTTTCAGGATTTCATCTGTCCTCTTTTTCTCAAAACGTTCTAGTTCAGCAACTTCTATAGTGGATAGGAAAGTGTTAGATCTATACTAACGGATACACAGGAGAGCTTAATCAATTGTATAGAATCTTTCAACAAAGTTCATCCAGACATAACATTCACTTATGCATACTCAACAACTGAAATAAATTTCCTAGACGTCCACGTAAAGGTAAAAGACGGGTCATTAACTACTAACGTTTACAAAAAGCCTACAGACAGGCAGCAATACCTTCATTTCGATAGCTGTCACCCTCGTCACTGCAAGACGTCCATCCCGTACTCGCAGGCCCACCGATTTAAAACAATTTGCTCCCGCCCCGAAGACTTTGACGCCAACGCAGAGAACTTGTGCAACGTACTTGCAAAGCAACATTATCCTCCTTCTATAGTCAACGACGCGATACATAAAGCGGCAAACCTAGATCGCCAGCAGCTACTTTACCAGCAGAAAGAATTAAAACAAGAGGGACGGAAAAACTTGGTTCTAACATTTGGGAGCAACCCCCTAACGTAAACAAAATTCTGAAGAGACACATTAACATCTTACAACAGAGTGAACGGCTATCAAAAAAATTTTCCCTTCCCCTCCGCCAGTTGTATATAGACGCCCCAAAAACATTAAAGATTATCTTGTTCGTTCAAAAACCGATAAGACACCTATAACTGGATGTCAGCCATGCGGCAAGGCCCGCTGTAAGGTGTGCAAACACATGCAGGTAACCAACGTTGCTGAAAGCACACATTCCAATTTCAAATACTCTATTCACTGAAACCTTAACTGCGACAGCTCTAATGTAGTATACCTTCTCGAGTGCGGAATATGCAGTATTCAATACATAGGTCAGACTGGCACGGCCTTCCGCACCCGCTTCAATAACCATCGTTCACATGTTCATTCGCTTCCGGACCTTCCTCTGTCTCGGCATATAAACTCCGAAAACCACCCGTTTGATTCCATCAAGGTTACACTCTTACAAAGCGGTTTCTCCAGTTCCACGGAGCGTGAACAGCCCGAATCATATATGATTTATAAATTTCATACATTAAAGGTTGGTCTAAATATCACTCAGGGCATACTGTCTTCAATCCGCGCTCTGGAAGATTCAGGATAATAATGATCCTAACCAAACTTCTTTCTCCTTTTTTTATTGGTATTTTTTCGGATATCGCCCGGAGCACGTTGTCGGGCATGCAACATCTGCACGCGCATTCCGAGAAGGGTGGGAAACTTTCCAATAACCCCCCCCCCCCCCCCCCTACAATGAAATCACTCCTCAGACAACCGAGTGAATGACATATTCGACCCCAGGGCGAAAATTTGAAAAACACTCTCCATTTTCTTCTCAAACATTCTTGAGCCACAGACCGGAGATCGTAGGAACGTAGACCCCCCCCCCCCCCCCCCCCATCTCTAGGCTTCAAGAGCAACTAAGGAGGGGCGGGGGGAGAATAGGTGAGACGTGACAATGAACGAAAGGAATGTACTTTGTTGTGGTGTTCAAGCTTTGGGAAGAGATGAGGGGTGAGCCTGAGCAGTGAAACTTCAGAATGTACCACTGGAATGTGCTTAACGTGCCCACGTGGACCATCGATGTATATCTACATATTTTTTTGTTTGTTCACTCTTTTGTTTGAAACATGTGTTGTTCGTATATCTTAGTATGTGCCGGAGGCACCACAGGAATGTACTTTATATGTCCACTTGTATTTTCGTGTTTTCTTTTTTTTTCGTTTTTTTTTTCAGAAAACACGTCTGTATCTGTAAGTATGTGCACGGGGCTGTTTGGCGACTCGTTTATTTCTGCACGTCTTTTTTTGTTTTATTCATTTTTTTCTCAAAAATACAGGTGCTATGCGTATGTAGAAGTACGCGCACGTGGTCGTGTGACCACTTATCAGTATGTACCCTTCTTCTCTTTTTTTTCTTTTTTTTTCCCTTTCTTTCTCTCGGCTCGGCGATGATATAAAAGCGCATCGGAGCCTGGTAAATTTCGTCTTGATGAAGATCGGTCTCCGATCGAAACGTCACCAATAAACAGTTCTTTAGAAGCGTATATATATTTTTCCTATTTTGTTCTACGGCAACCGAAGCCAGACTCTCTCTCTCTCTCTCTCTCTATATATATATATATATATATATATATATATATATATATATATATATATATATATATATATACAATGCAGTAGACACGCGTACGAATCGATTGATTCGCCATTTCGGCCACGGGTCCGGCCTTCATCAGAATACAATGCACGGCATGAGTGCAGTTTATATACATGTACTGTCGGCCGCAAAAGTTTGCGGGATCTGCAGCGCGTGGCCGAGCGGCGGAAAACTAAGGTCCCTCTATTTTTCAAAGGTTGCGCAAACTCCTCCTCTCAGCGCCGCTTCCTCCTCGCCCGTCACTCCCGGCCGCCATTATTGGGCGAGACTCGCAAGACGCGCCCGGCTCGCATGCGGTGCGTCCAAGCGCTTGCTTGTACTTGCTTGGAAATGAGACAATTTTGGACGCAGATTCACACAGCTGTTCGTACGTAAGATGTGTAGTAAAGATACATGACCAGGATTTGGGGACATTTGCACGTAGCGCCCTCTCTTGTCGGTGACAGCGGCGGCCTGCCGTAACTGAATGGGAAGTAGGCGAAAAAAATCATATCTAATGAAAAAAGCCAGTTATCAAAGACGACTCCCGGTTCTACAAAGCCGAGACTTCATTAAACATTTTGTCAAAATTACAGTGTCGCACTACAAACCGCGTGGCTTCCCAGGGTGTTAAATATTTAACAATGGGTCCCATGTATTTCCAATGGGGGTGTTCAATTGTCTTGGGAAGCCACAGGTTTTGTAGTGCGATACTGAAATTTCGCCACAGTGTTCCAGTAGGTCTCTGCTCTATAGATCCCGGAGTCGTTTTTGATAACTAGCTTATTTCAAAAGATATGATTTTTTTCGCCTATTTCCCATTCAGTTATGGCAGGATGCGGTTGCTGCCGCCGAGAGATGGCGCCACGTAAGAATGTCTCCAAATCCTGGGAATGGTTTGTGGTTGGTCGGTACATTAGCTATCATTTCGCGTTTTGTAAGCAACAAATCGCACACTGGTGCCGGCATATATAAGAAATCCTCGCGTCTCTCAGGACTACAATAAAGTTCCACCATCCATCCATCCATCCATTGCGGCACCTTACGCGCGAACAGCTTTCTGGACTTGGGACCTGTTTTGACAACGTGAAAACCTAGCTTTTGTGCATTGTATTTGACTTCATAAATGTAGGATGCGTCACTTGCACCAGGTGAACAAGAGCCAGAACATGTTAAACGCAATCCTAGGAAGTCTTTACAGCTGCCGTTTTTCTTTTCGGATACGGTGGTGTTTGTTCACAAGACGCATTTTGGAAAATCAGACGCTACATCAAATTATGAACACACAACACGGCGGAGGCACTTATTTGCTAAATATCCCCAGCGTGCATTCCCAGCGCATTAGGCTTTAGCTTCTTGCAGCCATTTCTCGCAAGGATGACTGGCTCGAACTGATCGTCCGTGAAGTGTTTCTGAAATAAAGTTAACGAGGGATGCGATGCGGGCTTGTTGGTAGCACATCTTCATAAGGTTTCTTTGTAGCGCACATAGACGACAGGACAAAAGGAAGCGCCCAGTGTGTCTATACGTGTCTTCCTTTTGTCCTGTCGTCTACGTGCGCTACAAAGAAACCTTTTGAAGGTGTTTCTGAAATAAACAGATATCCTCCAATGCACCCTCTGCAATTTGCCTAACGAAATACGGCCGAAGTGCGCTGCAAACCATTTTGCTTCTTGCGGAAACAAAAATGTGAACGGCGACGAAAACAGGATGGTGTCCTTGCACTGGATAGGTGCCTATTTATTTACAAGTCAAATGTGTACTTACAAAGTTTGGTCAAAACCACAACAAAATAATAAAGCGCATCAAAGAGAAACATGCAGCAACTGTATTATAATAATTATTAATAATAATATGTGGGGTTTAACGTCCCAAAACCACGATATGGTTATGAGAGACGCCGTAGTGGAGGACTCCGGAAATTTTGACCATCTGGTGTTCTTTAACGTGCACTGACATCGCACAGTGCACGGGCCTCTACCATTTCGCCTCCATCGAAATGCGACCGCCGCGGCCGGGATCGAACCCGCGACCTTCGGGTCAGCAGCCGAGCACCCTAGCCACTGATCCACCGAGGCGGACATAATAATTATTATTGAACACAGAATATCCGAAACACTGAGAAATGTGGATAAATTAAAAATAAATACAAACAGACACCACGAATAAAAACTTACACCAGCTTCAAATAAACATATAGTTCACGAGAAAAAAAATTAGAGGGTTAGAGAACATGCGTTTAAAATTATAGTTTGCGTACGGGTAGCTTTGCAGCATATTGATAAGTAAATTACGCTCAGCAATCGATGCTACTTACTTGCCATGTCTCTTTCTTTATCGTACACATCTCATCACCACCCTCTATTATATATGAGCGCCAAAAAAAAAAAAAAAAACAGCTCCGACTTTCTCAGAGTAAGTTTTTAACGACTTTTGGCAAAAAAAATTTTGTAAAATCTACGGGCTGAGCGAGAAAACAGAGATCTTGCAAAAATATTTTTCTCAAACGTTGCAGTAAAATTTTCGCAAAACAATTAGTAAATTGTAACACTAAGGATTACGCTGTAAATATTGTGTGCGAGAAAGCGTGGCCGATAATGTCACGCCGCTTTTTTTTTGTCTAACTTAGGCATCAGTATCGAGCCTTAGCTTAGCCTCCCGTCCTGGCAATCGAAGTTCTTTCTCCCGATACGATGGAGCCATATCGCTCGCCGTTTGACGTTTTCCTTTCCACGAGGAACAGCAAAAAGATTGTCACCCTTGGCAATGCTGTTCGAGCATCCAACAGCGCAACAAGTTGGCATCTGGCTGCAGCCGATGGCGTCTTTCAAACTGCAAAAAGCTATAAGAAGCCTGCGCTCACGTACAGCGCGCACGTGCGGCGGTGTTTCTAGGCCCGATAATGGCGTCGTTTTCCGGCGCCAGAGCAAGAGGCAGAGGGGTCATCGAGGAGAACTGGTCACGTGTCGGGCCTGGTCCAATAGGGGAGCACAAAAGGGCGAAGAAGAGAGGAGAGGCGCAGAGGGCGGGGAGGACATTCTTCCTTTCCTTTTTGGTCAATGGTTTGCGCTACCTTTGAAAAATAGAGGGACCTTACGGAAAACTGCATTGCTGCGCCGCCTATCGTGACGTGGCGTGGTGTCGAGGCTATCGTCGGCGGCCTCGGCGATTGGCAACGGCGCGTTTAGACAATGCGCCGTTGCTGGATCTAATCTCGGAAGCCGTGACAGATAACCTCGACACTATGCCGCGTCACGGTAGGCGGCGCAGCAATGCAGTTTTCCGCCGCTCCGCCACGCGCTGGAGATCCCGCAAACTTTTGCGGCCGACAGTACATATCAATGAGATGACGATTGGAACTGACATGCAAGGCGATATATGGGCCAACAAAAATGCATGTCACTCGCTTTGCAGAGCACCTGATACGCGTGTAAAAAGACTTGCATTTAGTGAGCACAGGATTATAAATACGAAGCACAAAAACGCATAACGTGACATGTAGTACGACCGGCAAGGTACAAAAAGAAACAAATCTAACACAAAATAAAGCAGGAAAGAGCGACACAAAAGAAGTTGTTAAATAGGTGCTATGTAACCAACCAATTTAAACGATATACCGCGAGTTGCTAATCAAAAACATGGCTGATCCCTCTGTCAAAGGAATCGATATAACACGAAAGTGAAACGTGTATTCACATAAGTAGTTGAGCGTTTATTGTGCATTGTTTCGCCACAAGGGAGAAGGGATGAATGCTGCAGCAACAAATTGTAATGTGACGTGAAGAACGGCAAGCAGCTCGAAACATGCAGCGTGCACCTCAAGCAGAAAGGACGCACGAAATGAGCCTACACAAGACGAGCACGGACTAACTGTCACAGCTCGACATTTAAAGCGCGCTGCTCCAACACAAAGACGCACGAAACGAACGCACAAGCATACACAGGACGAGCGCGAACAACTGCCACAATTATTACTTCGTGTGTAAGCGGCGCGCTCCATTCGTAAACGCGGCCGCTGCGGCGAACGAAGCGACCTTCGTGCACTCTTTAACCACTGTAACTTCAAAGCAAACTTGCGGTGGACGCACAAGGCGTGCGAAGCGCCCGAATGCCCCGATCAGGAGATAAGCGCGCGCGCACCAGCGACCACGCCCCGTGGAGGCGCACACTCATCCAGCGAGAGGCGCGACGACCTTTAGAGCGCGCGCTCCGTGACACCTTCGCGCCATCTCGCTAGCGATGACGAAAACGCGCTGAAGTCGAGGAGCTCTGAGGACCGCCAACGGTATATGGTATGTATAAATAGCTTGCTGTTAGCAAGCTGAGGAACGTACGCTCCCGTAGCCGAGTGGTTTCGCGCCGCGCGCTTCGGAGCGAGAGGTCGTAGGTTCGACGCCCGGCGGCAGAACTTTTTAAGTGCGAATGCACTTCTTAAGCGACCCCGAAAACTCCGCCGGCATCCGCGCTCCTCCTCCTCTCTCCTAGCAACGGCGCGAGGAGCGGAGAGGAGCGTCTGTAGCAACGGCGCAGCGACGTCACGCCCCACGTGACTGCGCGCGCTCCGCCCTCCGCTCCGTGGCTGTCTTACACCGTGCTCTCGACCGTTCGCTGGCTGGGCGCCTCTTGCTCTTCGCCGTGGCCAGACGCGGCGGTTGTGTTAGCGTTGCTTGCGTGGAGTGGCCCGCTCGTCAGTTGATTTTCGCTCTTCGCCGTGGTCGGACGCGGTGTTTGTGTTAGCGTCGCTTGCGTGGAGTGGCCCGCTTGTCAGTTGATTTTCGCTCTCCGCCGTGGCCAGACGCGGCGGTTGTGTTAGCGTCGCTTGCGTGGAGTGGCGCGAAATGCATTCGCATTTCCTCACGATTCCCTTCGGGGAGGTGGGGGCATTTTTCTTCTAATTTTTCTTTGATCTCATTATGTTAGTTTATATTTTACAACGTCATATCCGTGACGGAAATACGTCAGAGGAGCCGTGGTGGACCCCGGCACAAAACACTTTCGTGTTAAAAAAGAGAAACTGAACAAGGTCACACAGCTTAGACAGATAGGCAATTCTGTCTTCCTACGTTTTCATTCAGACCAGACGCGACGGTGTGATTATTATAGATGTGGAATGATTCACGGGCTTCTCTATCATAATTTGTGCGGAAAACAAATTCGAGTAATCTGACTTTTAGATTTTCAAAAGAGTGGTCAGTGTGGTGCACGTGTGTTGAGATGGGCAGGTGAGGCAAGGTGTTAGCATGAGATTTGTGATTGTTAAAACGCAGCCTGAAAGGCCTCTCTGTTTGCCCAATGTACTGTTTTTTGCATAGCACGCTTTCGATCGTTCTTAGTGTCGCAGTCGAAAGTGCCTTCGATTTTTAAAGAGAAGTTTGAACCTGTGCTAGTGACTTGTCGCGATGTGCGCATGTACGGGCATACTCTACATCGCTGTGTTTGGCAAGGATGACATCAGATCGTGTCAGGACAGCCTGTTTTGATGATGATGATGCTTCTAGGTCTCGAATATTTTTAGCCTTGCGATACACTGCTTTAGGTGGTTCTGCAAAAATGGTTCTGAGGCGTTCGCTTTGCATTAGAATATTATGGTGCTTCCTTAGCACATCAGAAACACGCGGAACTGACGCAGAATGGGTGAGGACAAGGTTTGCCCGGGGTGAGGAAGTCGATTTCTTTGCCGCGCACAACAGCTTTCTACGATCATGTACATCACCGCGTATTACTGCGCCGTCATTTAATTGTGGTTCGTCTAGAGCGTCATTTAGTGTTCTGCAATTTTTTTTGAAACTCTTATTATTGAGTACAGATTCTTTTAAAGCGTAAGGCCTGACTATAAGCAATGCTAGTCTTGCAGTTTTTCACGTGGCTACTATCAAAAAGCAAATACTTATACCGGTCTCTCGGCTTTCTGCAGAGTACAGTGTATAGTTTATCGTTTACTCTCGAAACGCATCAAGGAAGTTAATAGTAGATGCAGAATACGTGTGAGAAAATGATATTGATGAGTGGGCATCGTTAAAGTCAGATGTGAAGGAAAACAACTCCTGCGCACCCTGTGGCCAAGTAAGAAAAAAACATTAAAAACGTAAAGTTTGTAATAAGAAAGTTTTAGCGCGCTTGCTTGCAAAAATTTACTTTCAAGCTGGACCATAAAGATATTGGCATAGTTCGATCAAATCCGCGTACCCATTGACTTGCCAATCTGTGTAACCTGTATCGCCTTGTTTAGTTTCTCTTCTTTGATTAGGAACTCGCAGTATATCGTTTATATTGGTTATGAAGCACCTAGTTAACAACGTCTTCTGTATAGATGTTTTTTTGGTTTATTTTATTAAGTATATGTCTTGTTTTGCACCTTGCCGTTACGGTCGTACTACATGCAGCCTTTTTACACGTGTATCAGGTGCTCTTCAAAGCGAGTGACATGCATTTTCATTAGACCACATATCGGCTTTCATGTCAGGTCCGCACCGACGCCTGACTGATATGCACATGTATATAAACTACACTCATGTCATGCATTCTATTCTGACCGTGGCTGGACCCGCGGCCGAAACGTCGATTAAATCGCTTCGCACGCGTGTCTACTGCACTGTGTATATTTACCCGTACCCAGGATCACCTTTGTTATATATATATATATATATATATATATATATATATATATATATATATATAACAGTCCGGCCGCCACGTTGAACATATATAGACGCCGGGTACGTAGGCATTAAAAATCGCTTCCTGAATGCCAATAGTCACCAGTCACAACAATTTTGTAGGCCTCCAACGTCGTTCGTAGACAGGAAAACAAGAATGGTATTCTTTATTATGGTACGAACAGTTGAGCACAGCCGTCAAATAGTCCGCTAAAACTGCTTGACTACTCACGATCATTTGGCTTAATTAAACAAGCAACTGCTTCCTACTCATGTTGAATGGCCTTTGTCACTTACTGTAGCCTCGACTATATTGCCACGATTTATGCCCCAAAATTTGTTCTAGCTGTTTTGTGGCCAACGTATGGTCCCGCTCGATTGTCTTACCCTTGTTTGAAGCAAAGTGCGAGTTTCGTTCTTTCTCTTGTACGCACACTAGCGATCGTATTTTGATAGGGAGAGGGTTTCGTCCTGTCGCCACGAGACTAGAGTTATCAGTGTAATCTGATGGTTGCGGATGGACTAACGCCGCGACTGTCCTGTTTTCCCGCCGACGCTCACCTGAGCACGTCGTTTTGTTAGCTGCTGCCTCGCCGTTTTCTTTTGCCTTGTAATGCCTGGTTCACGGTGGCGGCAAGCCTGCCGGAACGGCGCCGTGCCGTAGACCGTCGGCCGCCGCCGCCCGCGGGAGAGCTGTTCAAAGTGCACGGCAAACTTCGCCGGCCAGACGATCACGTGACGCGACGCAACCTCGCACGAACGTGAGACGACGAGAATTCACGATGTGCGCATCAGATTGGCTGTGAATCGACGCCATGATCGACGCGGACCGTTTTTCTACCGTGCAAAAGTCTGCCTTGTTCGCTGGAAGCTAACGACACCGAGTACGTTGTGTTGACTGTGAATGCGCTCATTTTGGTGTGTTCCCTGCTGCTGCGGCGCCGGCTCGTTTTCTTCCCCGCTCTACCCCCTGCGCCGCTTCGTGTGGCTCGTCCTTTTTCGACGACGATCCTTCTCCAGCGATCCCTCGCGTTCCTGAATTTCATCATCGCTTGGTGCCCTGAGAAAGAACACTTGCATTGTCTCAGCCTGCGTTCATGCGCTTTCGTAGCGAGAACGACGTTTGTTTCCTTACCTTTGATGCCAAATTCCACCCCGATGATGGTCCACCGGTTCATTTTCAGCTATGTGTCTTTGTACTCGGGCGTTGTCATACAAGAAACTCTAGTGTCTTACGGTTTCAAGAAATTCTTCCATTGGAAACTCCATACCTCAAATAAAGGCAAGAAACGCGGAGCGTAATACAAGCCGCTCAGCGTCCCCTGTTTCTGCTTTTCGCGTCGTCTGCTTCTCCCCCGAAGACGACGCGAAAAGCAGGCGCGGGAGAAGCAGACGACGCGGCGCGCCGTAGTCATGGCAACCGCTCCTCCGCCGCTGATTGGCCGCGTCGTTCTCCGGCAAACGGAAAACGGCACGAAAATGGGTCTCGGACCTATTCTCCGAACGGCAAAGAACGGCAGACGTGCGCGAACGAAGCAGCCCGCGCACGGCGGCCTGAGAACGGGAAACGGCAAACGGCGAGCCGCCGTGCCGCTACCGTGAACCAGGCATAAGGCTACGTACTCACCAGCGGCAAAAACGCGTGCGACACGCCGCGTGCGGCATGCGCGCTCGCGGCAGGCGCGTGCGTTCCCGTTCCCATTTCAATTTTACGCGGCGTGGCAGCTATTCTTGAAGTCTTATACAATTCGAGACTCCAGGTATCACTGCCTTCTAGCGTAAAACGCGAATGGAAACAAGAACGCACGCGCCTGCCGCGAGCGCGCATGCCGCACGCGGCGTGTCGCTCGCCTTTTTGCCGCTAGTGAGTACGTACCCTAAGGGTAGGTACTCACTAGCGGCAAAAACGCGAGTGACACGCCGCGTGCGGCGAGCGTGCTCGCGGAAGGCGCGTGCGTTCGTGTTTCCATTCGCGTTTTGCGCTACGAGGCCGTGATACCTGGAGTCTCCAGTTGTATAAGACTTCAAAAATTGCTGCCGCACCGCGTAAAACGCGAATGGGAACGGGAACGCACGCGCCTGCCGCGAGCGCGCTTGCCGCACGCGGCGTGTCGCGCGCGTTTTTGCCGCTAGTGAGTACGTACCCTTACGGAGCACAAGTTCGCTCCAATAAACCTTGTTTTATGAACCCTGCGTCGTCCTTGACCACGTGACAATATATAGCGAAAAAGGCATGGAAAAGAATTCGTGAATGTGTGAAATACTGATTTAAAAAGTCCTACTTTATGTATGCCTGATGAAGTTAAATGAAGACAGAACAAACACAGGTGAATAGTTGATGCAAACGACATGACGATTTAATGAGAAGCTGGCACGTTCTAAGACAAGAACTTTTTTTATTTGAATATATTGCAGGCCCTTCACGGCCCATGCAGGAGTGGGGGACATAACAAGAAAATACATACATTGTCAACAACTCATAATTCAAATCGGACACAATGTATTAGGTTCATGAATGATTCAATGGTGTTACAACACACAATATTATTATCTAATCTATTCCAGTGGTGAATAGCGGACGAAAAAAGGCAATGTTTATGATGGTTGACACGACTTAAAAGGTTGGTGTATTGCTTGAGAATGGTTCAGTCGCAATGTTAGGTAGAACTGTTAGGTTGAACTCTGGCAATGCTTTCCCATACGATGACATTATCCGCATTGTACAGGAAAAACGCCCTATGACTGCCGTACACATTTATGCGCACGTGAAGTGTACAAGATTGAATATATTATTTTTGACAGCACGCTGATCGCGTAGTCCAAGAATAACATACAAAATTGTCGAAAAATTAGAAGACGATTTTTTGCTGATCTGTGCGCCTCTTGTCACTGAGAATGAGCTTGTACGCCGAGAAAGAACTCTCGATGCCCAAACATTATTTTCGAGTGTAGTTGTGCTTGGGAACATTTTGTGGTTTAACCGGCATCGCGATCCCTCAATGTTTACAAGCAAGGACTTCTGAAGCTTCTTTAAGGACGGAACATCCCGCGTTCTTGTACGAAGTACGTTCTAACTTCGCGTGTGCCTTATCGGCTACGGGTCCTTCAGCAACAGCGGTGATATTTCGCTGTGCATGGAGAATCAGTGCAATGTTCGTATTTACAGTTTCTCCCAAGCTTTAACCCTTTCAGTCCCAGTGATTCCAATTGGAATCATAAATTATGTAGGTCAGTCAGCAAGCATCTGGTAAAGATAAAGCGTTGTTCTTCCTCAAGAGCCCGTATTTAGCATCTGCCCTACATGTGGTGTCATCATGGTACACACAATACAGCGAGGTCACGTCTGAACGAAGAAATTGCAGAAGCGGTCGTGCTGTTCGCGCATTTCGCTGAAGCAGCGTCTTCTTTCATCGTGCAGAGATAGGGCATTTATTTTAGTTCTGCGCCAGAAATTTGAATTTCGGCTATTGGACATTATGCTATCCTATCTAGATAACATTTTAAGTAATAAATGAACTAAAAATTATGGAATTATTATTAAATGAAAATTATTTATTAAATTAATTGGCACATGAATTACTCTTCACTGAAAAGTGTGAACAAAGAGTTTTTCAGTTTTTTTGGACTACCACGATCATGTGCATCTCCAAATGTGAAAACTAGTTGCTTACATTGAAAATAGTTAATTCGGTACTGAAAGGGTAAAGTTTCTTGGTAGTGAACTCGCCCTCAGTGCCTTTGTGTGCCA